>CANXYC010510142.1:0-35463 GCA_948193065.1 Aleurites moluccanus
GTGAGCATTCTGTAATATTTTCTCAAATTTCTTTTTACTGTTTTCACACATGAATATAACTTATCAATTATCCTAAATCCAAATTCAAAAATTCATTCGTCGTCCGTTCCACTATTTTTACAGCGGCGATATCGGTACCGACGTTTTCCGAAATTTTTTGACGTTTTCCGAAATTTTTTTTCGTTTTCGCTCTAGCTGATTTTCTAAAATTATTATTGGTTATTTTGATGATTTTAATCTATATACTGAGAATTTTATTCACTAAAACCTGTTATGCATTTATAGGATATTACAATTAATTATCCATATTTATTAGTTACTATTTATTCTGTCATACATTCTGCACTTGGCTGGACATCCATATATCATGTCATTATGTCAACATATATCTCAAATATATCATAAGCATTATATATACATGTTCATTTCCTAACTAACCCGTACATACCCATGGAGTAGCTAGATAATGAACACCAAAACAATATAAATATAGTAATCCACAAATATATATACATCAGAAAGTCCATACCAGAAATCCACAGAGAAACAGATGTCGGGATTCTGCACCCTACTCCTCTTCCGAAATGGGTAAACAATTAAAGAATAAATATATATGATACTCAGTGAATTTACATGCATCAACAATGAAATATAAGCTCAAATGATGATAGGGAATAATAGTATAGTGTACATCATATAAGGTACAGAATTAGTATCGATAAACAGTAGGAATAGCAATGGTCATATCCAGTCAAGGAATCAATATGGTGAGACAGATAAAGGGCCATGAACTCGTAGGCTATGTGTATTCACATAATCGATCACATATCACATAGGCATAAGACTAATCAGGTCCTATCGCTATAACCATAAACCTTTCCCAGCTAGGGCATCGATATCAATGTGCACATTGCCGACAGTATGTACTCACTACCCTGTCAGTGAGGCAGCTCTGTCAAACCACATTTAGGCTAATAGAGAGGAATAACATATCAATAGATACCATTATGCAACAATGGTACCATCACTGTCAATATGATCACTATCAATCAAATTACATAGAATATGGATCAATGGCATAATAAAATACAACAACTAAGCAAGGACATATGTTATGGTAAACAATAATGGTATGGAACAAAAGTTGGTTCGGTGGACGAAATTGGTAGGTCAATTGGCATGCCAACGTCGCTGGCGACAATGACATTCAATTGGTAGGCCTATGGCATGCAAACCAATAGGCCAATGGCAAATGAACTAGGCATTTCATCGAAAACTTGGTGGGCATACAATGACAAGCCAATAGGTTAGGTTTTGGTGCAACTTTGGCTTGCCCATTCAATGCAACAACAAACCACATTGTCAAACAAAGCAAGGGTATCAAGAAACAAGATTAAACAACATTAAAATAGGATCAAATTGGCAAAGAAAATCAAGCAAAACCAAAGGCAAATTAGGCATAATAGGGTTCGACCAACATAGGGTTTTTGCCAAAGGTCTCCAATCAACATTTCAATGATTCAAACATTCTAAATGATGCAATGTAAACTCACCTAATGATCCAATTAGCCAATTCACACTCCAATTGAACCAATTCCACCGAATTTCCCCAAATTTGCTACTTTGAAAACTCAACTTGAGCAATCTCCAATTCTACATCAAATTATCCTTCAATTAGTTACCTAAACACTTCTAATTAATCATTTCCAACATCAATTAACAATTTCTAACACTAATTCAATAATTCATCCTTTACAACTTCAACTTTAAGCATTCAAATTAGGAATTCCATCAAATTAGGATAAATTAAAGCAATTAAACATCATACCCATTAAATTGAACCTAAAATAACAGTAAATCATTAACCAAATCAAACAAATAAATATCTTACCAAACTTTCTCAATATGGCCGAAATCCCTTCTTGGATTTTCCTCTCAATCCTTTGCTCCTCACTTCAATCTAATGGTAGAAATAGCTTTAGCTACATTGATTTGCTATAATTCTATCAAATTCCTAAAGAAAACTATAAGGAAATGAAGAAATGGAAGATGGAGGAGAAGAAAGGAAGCTACGGTAATGGAAGAAAGAAAATGGAGAAGAAGAACACGGATTGGTGATGGAAAATATAAGAAAAACCAAATGAAAAATTATAACTAAATCCTCCAAGTTCCAACCTTTACATTTTGATCCTTAAATCTTCTGTAATTTATTCTGACAATTCTGAATTCAAAGTGGGGAATGCATAGGCTTATTTTAGTTTATACTTATTTATAAAAATGATTATGGAGTTATTCTGTAACTCCGACCGACCACTTTCCACTATTCACCTTGAATTTTCCTTTATTTACAAAAAGGTCATTGTTTACTTTTTCAGTGTTCCTAAATATTTTTTTACTTCTTCTATTTTTTTTTACCAAAATTACACATAAATTATGGTCATCTTTTACCCCCAAATCAACTTCAGAAATTTTTCTGTTGACCGGACTGCTCATTTTTCGGCAGTGTTCCCGACACCGTCAGTTTTCGAAAAAGTGTCAAATTTGCTTCCTAACTGTGTCTCTAAAATTATTTCTCATCATTTCAAGACTAATGAACCACAAACTAATAATTAATTCATGCATACATGTTATGATTTTCTAGGGTATTACATATATATAAAAAATAAATTTTAGAAAACCCTAATAATTTAATATAGTAATTGATTCCAAAAAGAAAACAAATTACAATATTTACATAAATAAGGAAAACAAATAAAAATCAACTTAAATAGAAAAATAAATAAATACTAATATAATATCTTAAATAATACATAAAAATAAGTTTTCTACAAAAATTAAATAAGAAAAATACAAAATAAAAAAAAATATAAAAATACAATTATAAAAAGTCATAACTGTTGTTGGTCTTCGCCATTCTCTTTAGGGTAGAGAAAATTCGTCCTGAAATTTAACACGATATATTTTTTTTCTCATTTGAAAGTACTCATAAAGAACATGAAATTTTTCAATATTCATTATATTTTTCATCCAATCAGTCCAATAATTTTTAATATAACTTTCAATTAAATTTTTTTTAAGGAAAAAAGAATAAAAAATGGTAGAAAAAATATTTATGAATGAATTTTCATAATAATATTTTTCTTTCTTGTGAATTTGTATTATGGTTTGTTGTGATTCTCTGATATTATTATGATTTTTCATAGATAATGGAACTATT
This sequence comes from Aleurites moluccanus, assembly GCA_948193065.1. NCBI lineage: Eukaryota > Viridiplantae > Streptophyta > Magnoliopsida > Malpighiales > Euphorbiaceae > Aleurites > Aleurites moluccanus. The sequence continues at coordinate 3,218 of CANXYC010510142.1, forward strand.
ATAGTAGATAATGATATTTCTTCATCAGGATAATCATCAAATATTGTAGGTAAATTTCAATTGATATTATTTTTCAGACATGAAAATTAAATATTTAAGCTCTTAAAAACTCATTCATCCCCTGGGTTAACTGTTCCATCAATTATGTTATACGTTCCTCTATATGATTCATGATACATTAAACCATTTAAGTTGTTGTTTCACGATAATAAACATTCTCTACAGTTATAGTCTGGTGTCCTCTCCTTGGTGCTATAGTTTTCAACGAACGAGCGCAAACTCTGATACCAACTGACGTATTAGAAGCCTTCTAAGAGTCTGTTGATTCTAAATAAATATCAGACTAATAGGCATCAAAATACGTTGATTTAAAAGAATATCAAAAATTGGAAGAAACAACTTTCACACAAAAAAGTTATTCTAATTCAATCAAAAGTTTTCTCAATACTAAGATTTACATGATTATATATAGAAAATAATTTTTAGAAAACCCTAATAGTTTAATATGATAATTAATTCCAAAAAGGAAACAAATCACCATATTTACATAAATAAGAAAAATAAATCAAAACCAACTTAAATAGGAAAATAAATAAATACTAATATAATATCTTAAATAGCACCTACAAATAAGTTTTCTACCAAAATCAAATAAGGAAAATAAAAAATACCAAGTATATAAAAATACAAATATAGAAAAACACAACTCTCATTAGTCTCCATCAAATCTAATGGAGTGAACGTTTAAGGAAGGAGGCCCAAGGGGCGGTGCACTCGGACATTGATTCCACCCAATGATGCCTTGGAAGGAGATCTTGGGGCTTTACTTAGTTGATGAAATTTAGTATATCACTCATTTTGATCATTCTTCGGTTTTGTTGGGTTTGTGAGCTTGGCTTGAATGATGGTAACACATGTAGCAGATTGGAAACGCTATTCACGCTCGCCAATGCTTAGCAAGCTATAATACCCCAGAAGGAGCCAATTAGATGACAATAAGTAGGAGTATTGGAAATCAGTGAGTAGACAAAGACAAGAATCGAAAATCCAAAACAGTTACATAAGTTAAAAGAAAACATACATAAATTTGAGAAATTAAGGGATTGAGACGGAAGAGACATAATGGTTAATATTAGACAGACACAAATGAAATAATTTTATAAGAATTAATTGAGTTAGTAAGAGAAAATGAATAGTTAAAAGATGACAACTAAAAAAATTATGTACGGAGATAAAAGATTTAAGAGTAAGCGACTGTAGAGATAATCATAGATTGTTAAACAGAGTAAATGAAAGTCAGTATTGGAGGATTAATAATGGTTGCAAATTAATAAAAGTTAATTAGAATGAAAATACAAAGAATTAAGGTGTTTAGGGAGGAAAAGTGAATTTTCCAAATTAAAGGCAAGTGGGACCCATAAACTTTGTCTTCTTTTCCATATGTTAAAAATCAAAATCCAAATCTAATTTTTACCATGAGTGGGTCGGCCATGCTAGGATAAATAGCCAAAGTTTTTATAGTTTTATGCTATAAAGAAATGTAAGAAAAACTTTACACTTGTAAAAAATCAATGGAAATAAAATTTTTATATTTATCTTAACTTTCCACCTAGTATAGTATATTAATGAAGTAAAAATAAAATCAAAACTAAACCCATGATTCATGTAAGGGCCAGCCAAGTGTGTGATTAAATAGTAAATGTATTGAATAGATTTTTACTTTGAAGATTGAAGTGAACACTTGTTCATTTATAAGTAAAATTATCTCAAGAATTCTAGAATTCTCTGTATTTCTCTACAAAATTTCTATCAAGAATTTATTATATTTGTAATTGGATTTTTATTTATATATATATATAAGTAAGAATAAGAATAAAATGAGTTGGGAAAAGAAATTCTACACCAAAATATTGAAGTGGCCGAACCATAGTTATCCAAGGTTCCTAAGAAAAATTTCAAATTTTCTTCTCTAAAAGCCTTCCTTTAGATAAATATTGGCGGAATTACTCCATAGAAATCAATAGCCAAGCTATTGTAAAAGAGAAAAAGGGTAATTAAGAGTTGAAAATAGTGTAGAGAAAGGAAAATTAAAGATAAAGGAGGAGGAAGAATTTCAAGGTGACAAGGAAGAAAAGAGTTTTGATTAAGGTAAAATTTATGTTTTTTTTTATGATTACTTATTTAATGATATTTATAGATTAATTTGTTCTTAAATTTATGGATTTGAATAAGACATGAAGTTATATATGTTTATGAATGAGAAATTTGGCTTTTGCTTGAAAGATATGTATTAAGAACAAATAGGAAAGGTATAAATGATTATATGTGAAATTTGGGATTTCAGATTTTGATAGAAGTATTAATTTGGGTCTATTATTCTGTGTCCTTAATGACTGAATTTGCTTAAGTATAAATGATAAAAGTTGTAGATAAATATGTTATTTATAATCCTGTAAAAGAAATTTGGAAAATTCAAAGTTAGGAAAGAGATATTAAGATAAAACAGATGCTGACACAAATTTAGGGTTTCTAAAAAATGTTACTGTGTTTTTATTTTACAGAATGTTAGAAACTGAATTGGGTTAAGTATTCAACATGAAAACTGTTTATTATGTCTTATATAGATTTTTGTAAAAGGGTTTTGTCATTAGAGTAATATTTTATGAGATGCAGCCGAAACAGTACAACTGGATTAGAGTGCAGGGCAGCAAGGCTGACAGTGAGGTCAAGTTCAAACTGTCATCAAATGTTGTGTAGAACTTGAAAATATCTAAATTTTGATATGTTAGAACCTGAAATGTCTAATTTAAGTAGGAAAAAGAATCAAAACAATTAGATATGTATAACATGAGTTATATGCAAAAGAATACAGACTGCTAGAATGAGGAAAAAACTAGTAAAAGTTAAAGAGTTTAAACCCTAAGTTAAAAAACATATGAAATTTATGTAAACTAAAGTTTAAAATAGTATATGATACATAAATAGATACTGATTTTAACGTTAATTAATGTGTAGCTTCAAATACTAATGATGGTGAAAGTGGAGGATCAAAGTAAAGAAATAAAGAGTAAAATATAAAGTTTTTTAGCTAAGTGAATTATGTATACATCATTATACATATTCATAACCTGAATTATTGTATTCAAATTGAGAATATCTTCTTCTTGATCAAATGACTTATTGTTATTGCCATTGAACATCTTTTGACTGACCAAGCCCAATTTGATTTATTGCTATCGAATTATTATTGAAATTGAAATGCTTATCGTATTGTTCACTTTGAGAACTTGAATTGTAACATTGTACCTTGATTGTTTTTGCACTATAATACCTTCACTATTATTGCACACCAAATATTAAATCCTGTGCTTAATTTTATATGGTTGAATAACCACCCGAATACCGAGAATGGAACCGACATATGTTCAATGAACTGTACTGTTACCGATTGATGAATTAGCCCTGTTTACTGATTGATTGTTCACTGTACCTAAATGATTGTAATGAATACTTGAATTGTTATCAAAGTTTACTGTCTGTGTAGACCTGACAGAGCTACCACATGTGAACACTCACTTTTTACACCCCTCAGACTCGTGCTAACCCGAACGACACTCTCCAGAACCAAACCTGTGCTCGGGCGGACTTGGAACGACCTCAGAATGAAGTCGGGCACAGGTGCCGCCCTCCAGGCATGACATTACCGTTAGAGGGAGGCATAGGAACCGCCACCCCCTATGGGCAGCAACTTCCATGCCACCCTCCTTTAGACCCTATGCCACTAAGGCCCCTTGGCAGCGCCGCCACCCCTTTTCGGCAGCAACAATTCCTCTTGCCGGCGGCAGCTCCATTCTGAACTTATTTTCTTCCGAATCTCACATTGGAAAATCATAGGATTCGACCTCCTGAGCTCCTATTAAAAATAGGAAGCCTCCTCTCACCTTTTAAATGACAAAAACACACAAGAACAACAAAAGACAAGAACAAGAACACAAGAAATCATTTAGCTTAAATTTTCACTATTTGATTTCGTCTTTTTCCCCTCCAAGTCATATTTTCTTCTTTTTAGCTCTCTTTAAATTTAAAGAGTTGCTACTAGGGGAATTTTGAGCTTTAAAGTTATATTTTTTCTAAGCAAGATCCCTCTGTCAGCTTGTTTTCTTAAGAGCTAAAAAGACATTTTGATCCATTTCCTCGGGCTTCATCCGATCCAAGGTGGACCTTCGATTCGGAAAAGCACTCCGTCCTCCAACATCCTTAAAAACTAGGGCAAAGGTATGGTCTCTTAACTCATCTTCTTTACTTTGGTAGAACACCAAAATAAAGAATCAAAACATGATAAATTGGGCATAAAATCAACCCTCCTTCACGAGAAGGAAGAACTGCGTGGGTTTTGATTCCCATTCAACGGGATACTCAGACAAGCTGTATAAAAGCTTCAAATCCAAAAAAGATAAAAACCATCTTTTTTTCTTTGATTATTTACTTAATTTTATTTGTTGAATGTATTCTTTGGGGAATGTGTGATCAACTTAGAACCCATAAGGGCTAGAGTTGATATCCCCTATTTTGAGATTTTGAGGTATAATAATTTACTTTTAGCACTTTCTTTTAATTGTTTTATTTGATTGATTATATTTCAATTATTCATCCATTTATTTACTTGCTCATGCATCTTATATGTCATTCTTGAATTGATCATGAAAATCATTTTAAATCGAGGTTAAAATTAAAAGTTAAGTTCAACCGAAAACCTAGTCCCCGAATCCTCTTTGGTTTCAAAGACTAGTGCAATTTTTTCCTTTGGGATAACTGGAGTCAAAATTGGTTTTTACCTTAAATTTTCCCAATAAAAATAACTTAAGATGATGACTTCAAATTCAAAATCATTTTCAAATAAAAGACGTTAAAGTTGTCTCCTCAATGAGAAATTGTCCCAAATGAGCATTCTGATCCCATTTTAAAGTGGACTCGGACGCAGTGCTCAGTGCTTGACCTCTACCTTTGCCCCTACCTGGAGCCTTTCTGATAACATTCTGGCTCATTTATGATGTTGACTGGGACACTGTAGAAGATGGTTATTGTTCACCCCACATAGGACATCTATTAATGAAGTGTCTATGTTGCCCACACTTCAGACAGGCACCTGATTGTCGACGACATTCTCCTCCATGCATTCTACCACAGAAACTGCAAATATGCACACTAGGCATCTAAGTAGCAGGTTTGGAGGAACCCTGTGAATAAGCAGGAGCTAAATGCACTGGAGGTCCCCTACTCCGAGTCCTTCTCCTCTGACTACCTAATGGAGGTCTCTAATCAAATCTGGGCACTGACTCTGTCTGTTTTGGTTGAGAGCTACTATCCCCTCTTCTACTTTGTGTACTAGGTCCACCCTTCCTATTTAGATCTCTTTTAGCTCTCTCTGACTTGTACTTTTCCTCCATCTGATTGGCCTTATCAATAATGGCAGTTAGAGATGTGAATTATGTAGCAAGCAGGGCATTATGTAGTGAGACATATAATCCCCTCCCGAATTTGCTAATTAAGTCTACCTTTGTAGGAGCAATCCGGGTAGCATATATGCTTAATCTGATGAACTCATCTGCATATTCTTCAACAGTCCTATTACCCTGCTCCAATTGTTCAAACTGTATCAGATTTATAGTCCTCACCCTTTATGTCAATAACTTATTTATAAGCCCCTGTCTGAACTCTGCCTGGGTAGGAGGACGATCACCACATAATCTGGGCTCTATATGTTGAAAAAACCAAGTCTAACCTTTCCCCTTTAGTAACAATCCAAATAACTCCATTGCTCTAGCATCTCAACAAGGTAGTCTCCTAACTACCTTTTCTATATGCTCCAGAAAGTCAATAGGCTCCTTGCCTCTGTCACCCCAAAACTCAGGAAAATTTAGCTTTAGAAAATTAAACATGCTAACTTCGCACTCATCAATAACTCGGCAGCCTCCCTGTACTACAGGCATGTCAGGAACTGCTATTAGCTGTACAGGAGCAGGAGCAAGTGCAATTGGTGGAACAGCCAGTGCAACAGGAGGTGGTTCTGCTGCTAGTGTTAGTGGCGGCATATTTTGTCTCTCCCATCTCATTTCCTAAATTTCCTGACGTATATCCATCATCCCCTGTATTATCTCAATCCTCCAGGGGTCATCACTATCTTTAGTCTCTTCTGTCCTCTGTCGGGATCTGGGAGGGTCCTCTGTTATCTTACTAACTAGGGACTCATTAAAGGCTACCTCTGCCTCTCCGGTATCCTCTCTGTCTTTGTTGTCTGTAGTGTAGCCTCTCTGTTTGTCGGACATCTCTGTCACTACAAAAAATAGAAACAACAATCTCAGAATGATATAAATCACATTATATACTAATATACTTGACGAATACAACAAAAGATGGAACAAAAATTTCCTATGCTCCATGGTTTACTTAAGTCTATTAATACTGTATATAGTTACTATTCACATAAATCGATGCTCTAATACTACCTCTGTCATGTCCCGATTTAGAAACATAATGGTCCTAGGATCCAAGAGATGCCAGAGGCGACCGACACCCATAGAACCCAGTATCACATCCTATAATATTTTACTATCTTAATATTAACTAATTAATCACTTAATATTTATTATGCATTTTGATACCCTGTAATATGTTATTCTATAATTTGATGTGCTATTGTCTGTAATAATTATCATCATATGCCATATTAATATTAAACCTCCATATAATTTCATATATTCATATACATAGTCTAACTATTCCATATACATACCATGGAATAACTAAAAATATATACAATATACACTGTCAAAAATAATTACATTGTCTATACACATACAACAGGAATCCACAAAGGAACAAAATTTAGGATTCTGCCTTATACTCTACATTTGAAAAATGGGAAACAACTGAAGGAATGAACATAAATAATCAGTAAATCTAATATGCATCACTTAATGAAAATAGGTTAGGTAATAACAAATAAACAGGTAAATATCGATAAACAATAGGGTTACACACTAGGTTACAGAATAAAGAAAAAGATGACAGAATCAGGTTAAAAAATCAATAGACAAGTCAATCAAACTCAGATCAAGTAGATAAGATAGATGATGGGACATGAATACGTATAATCTCATATCAATCTCATATCATATACATATGACTGATCAGGTCTTATGGTTAGGACAGTTAACCCTTCCCAGCTAGAGTACCATGTAAAGTCACTGTGTACATTGTCGATGGTATTAACCCATTACTCCGTCTGTAAGGAAGCTCTGTCAAATCAATATGGAAAACAATATAGGCATGTAAACAATTAGTGGATATCAATAGATAGCAATTATCTTATCAATAAGCAATAGTTCTCGAATCAATCAAGCGATACTATAATTGAACAATGTATAAGCAACGGAAGGTACATAAACAATAGCAGTATGTTTAACAATTAACATTGGGTTGGAATACAAGTTGGTCATTCAAGGTCAAAAGGTTGGCTCAATTGGCTAGCCAATATCTATGACGACTATGGCATTCAAATGGTAGGCCTACAGATGAAACAAATGATAGGCCTATGAAAATGAACTAGGCATTTTAACAAATACTTAGTGTGCAATATAAAATAGACAATTTGGTTAGGTTATGGTGCAACATTGACATTACCCATATTATCAACAACAAGCTCATAATCAAGGCTACATAACAGGCATTAAATATCCAACAATAAACATCATTCAATGGATCAAAATGGCATGTGAAACAAGAAGAAAGGCAAAGCAAAAATCATAGAGTGAATAGTATCAAGTGGTTCGGTCATGATGATAAAATTAGGAAAGGTTTCCAATCAACATTCCAAAACTTTAGGCATGTTAAATAATGCATATTAAACTCACCTCACACTTCCAATTAGCTGTAAAAATTCATTTTCCATCATAAGCATCAAAGGAGGCAAAATGCACAATCTTCCAATTCTTGGTTTTCTACACCAAACCAATCAGAAAATAAACTTTCATTAGCCTCCAATTAATATAATCTAAGATAATTAGACATTAGACAACATCAATCTAGGATTTAGTATCAAACAACTTCAATTAGGATTAGGAAAATTGGGAATTTTCTATCAAATGCATTAATTGATGCAATTAAACACTAAACCCATCTAAATCATTGTCTAACACACCTAAATCATCTATTTAATCAAAGAAATCAATTTATTACCTTAGGATGATGAAGAAACTGAATCCCTCTTTAAATGGTTTCTTGATTGGCTTTGAGTTTCTAAGAGAATTTTTTTATGGGAATTAGAAGAACAAGGTAGAATTTGATGGTTTATTTAGGTTTTTCTTAAGAACAAACTTGATTTTGGATGGAAGAACAAAGGGAATGGTTCTACCACTTGATGAAGAGAAGAAGAAGAGGGAAAAAAAATAACTAAGTGTCCCTTTTATAGTTGGATGATATGGCAAATTCTATTTTAGTCCTTAAGTTTTCCATTAATTGGACGTTGACCCGACATCCTTCTGTAATTAATTATGTCTATTCTGTTGAGAATTATATTTCAAAGTAGAAACTAAAATCATTTATTTTTATCTATAGTTTATCATTATATAGGTTTCAGAGTCATTCTAGGATATAGATAGTGGGTTTCCTAAAATGCCCCTGAAGTTTCACTTATTTACGATTTTGCCATTATGTTGATTTTCCAACATCTTTAATACTTTTTCATACTTTCTTCATATAATTAGCTATAATTAATCTTAATCTCTTATTAACCCCTTAACTAAGAAAAATTAACTTAAATTAAATACTATAAAAATTTTCCAGAAATTCTTAATACTATCGGTGTTCCTCGTCCGATAACTTGTTAAATTACTGTGTACTTGTGGCAACATTATAAGGTATTATAATTTCTATATCTTTAAATTATATTTTATCTTTTTTATTTATAGATTTGTTTCTTTAACTATAACCAATATTCAAATATCATCATTCTCTTTTTTTATATTAAATTTTATTATCTATCTCATCTCATTTTTAATTTTTGATTTTTGGTTTTATATAATTATATGAAAATAAGTTAGAGATAATTAAAAAGATATTTCCTTTTAAGAATGATTAATCTGTGATTTAAAGATAAAAAAATGTGATTTAAATTGATGATTACTTACATTACATTAATTGTATTTCACTGACTTTTCATTGAGTTGTTATTTTGGAAATTAAAAGACTCAACAACAAGATTAACAGACTGTGAAAGGAAGAAAACTATAGTATGAAATTAAAGATAATAGAGACAAAAGATAAGAAAATATACATATATTTAATGTGTGTTGGAGGTATCACTACAACTTAAAGATATGAAAGCATTAATTCTGTTTTTTTCATAAATATGATTAAAAGGACAATCCTTAAAAGAATTTGTTCAGAGATATAAAGAAGCTCTACAAGATAGAGGAAAAAAATAAATCTAAAAAGGATAAAAAAGGGTTTAAAGATATAAATACAAAACTATCCCAAAAATTAATTAATAAAATAATAATATCATTAAACTTTTTAGTCTATTTAATTTTTATTAATTTGAAATCGTATAATATATTTTAATAATATGGAGAAGATAAAGTAAATGCAGTATAAAAAAAAGTTCTTAGTATTCTTTTATTTATGGAACTGTGAAAATATTTTTATGGAATGCAAATTCACAACACCTGCCACCAAGATGGAGCCGATGGTGGCTCTAACGTTATATTTTTTTTAAAAAAAAATTATAATTTAGTTTCTGAGTTTTAATCTAAATAAAAAATGAATTTTTATATTTTAAGAAACAAACGATCATATTCTATATTTTTATTTCGTAAGATTATTTAGTCATTTCAAAAGAAAAAAAAGAAATTAATTCTTTAATACCTAAAATACCCTCTCCCTCTACCTTCCTCACTCTCAAAGAGATGAAATTCTGATTTATTTTTTCTTTACTTGCAAAAAATTTATACTAAATTAATTAATTATGTACATTCTATGATAATAAACTGTATTCAGAACTACCATTCAACACAAAATCGAGGAATAAAAAAGGAAAAATTCACCCAAGACCAGCACTAACTTGGGCAGTAGGGGACTAGTTATTTGGAGAAGAAGTTGGTTGTCTAATAGATGATGGAACATGTATTTGTTGATAATGTGTAGGAATTCCACCTACCCGAATATGAGATTCCGAACTTATTGATCCTACCATGTTAATTCCTAGCATCCCCTGCCTCAACTACACAGCTCAAACAATAAAACAGTAAACTAACCAACCAACCACAAAAAGGAAGTTAGACCATTATATACACTAAACTCATGAGGCCAAATAACCATAAAATACTTGAAAACCAACCAATCACAAAAAGGAAGTTAGAACATTATATACACTAAACTCATGAGGCCAGATAACCATAAAATACTTGAATTTTCAATTTATTATTTTAAAACAGTAAAAGAGAGAGGGAGAGCCTCACTAGTAAATTGTTAGTGGATTTAGGCACATTGATTGTGGTGCAACTCAACCCACCAAATAGTTGCCCAAACGAAGAATAAAAAGCTGTCAGAGAAGGGCTAAGATGAGAAGCGGGAACACCAATGGCAACGCCGTCCCATTCTTAGGCAAACAAACGTAGATCTCTTCCAGGCAGTAAGAGATAGGATCTATGGGACCGCTATCAGTTAAAGGCTTGAGAAGAATGAAGAAGTGGTGGTAATGGTGGTGACGGTAGCAGCAGAGGCGAAAGAGTGGATGTTTATGGTTTTAATGAAAGAAGAGAGAGAGGAGAGGTGGTTGAATTAGGTGAGAATGAAATTTTAGATATAAATGAGGGGTATTTTAGTCTTTTTATAAGATTTCTAATGGAAAAATAGATGAAATGGCTATTTAGTTTGACAACTAAAAATTAGGGACTAATTTATTAATTTCTCAAAACATAGAGACTCCTTCATTATTTAAAATAAAATTTATGGACTAAATAGTAATTTGTCCTAAATTTTTCAAGCATATGCAAGTGACTTGTGAGCCATTTATATTCTAGATCCATGTGATATACATCTATTATTTGCCTCTATTTTTTATTTTTATTTTTTATTTCATTTATATTTAAGACTTGCATAATTTTAGTTTTCAAAGTTGAAAGTATTTATTTTGTTTATTATTTGGCAAAACACATTTTGGGATCCTGAATATTTTTTATTTTTTTATTGAACTCCTTAAAGATTATTTATCTATATTAAATCCTCTAATTTTTTACTTTTACACATAAGACTATTTCATGTTTGTTAATGAGATTGAAAAACATACGCATTAAAAGAGGATGAGGATTATTGTAAGGTATGACTAGGATTCCTAATAATGACTAAATATCTGACTAGAAAAATACTTTAAAAAATAAATTTAATGAAAATAAAATGTGATCCTTTATAAAAAGAAGTTCATCACTAAATTAAAAGAATCCTAACCTGTGCTTGAAAATCGCACCCCTTTTTTATTTCTTTCTTCTCAGTTTTGTTAAATGAGATTTTGAATTCATATTTGTTCATGAAATCTACATTGTAATAGCTTCATTTATAAGGCATTAAAAGAGGTTGAGAAACATGTTGTGCAAGGAAGTCATGGTAAGTTCACATCAGACCATTCAATTAGAGTATTGATTTTTGATTGCGTTGTTAATGAATAATGACGATATCAGTGGTGGTGGGTGCTTATTAAGGGTACCAATAAGATATGGTGAAATTTTGGGGTTTTGTTATGATAATTTTATGGATTTTTTATAGATTATAAAGAGAGAATTGATGAAGGAAAATGTTAGGTCTTTTAATTTTTCAAATATATTTTGTTTTGGGAAGAAAAAGGTGGATTTGAAGATAGTTATGATGGTTTTATGGGTTTTTTTATATATAGATTTTAAAGAGAGATTGATGAAGGAAAATGTTGGATTTTTCAATTTTTCAAATAGATTTGACTTTAAGGAAGAAGGATTTGAAAATAGTTTTGATGATTTATGAAATTTTTGTGCATTTTAAAGAGAGAATTGATTGAAAAAAGTGTTGGGATGGAGGAAAAAACTAGGATTTTAAATTTTTATCCACTTGTCATTTGACTAAGGCTACAAAAGACAAAAACAAAATAATAAATGACATTGCATATGGCGGCACGTGTCATTTCCAAGATAGCAAGTCATCAAGTAATTTATACAAGCAAGAAAACATGCATAAATCTAAAAAAAATAAATGGACTCCAAGACTTAGCCCAAGACCTAAAGTAAAGAGAAGAATATGAGTCATAAAATAAAGACACGTCATATTAAGCTCATAATAAGTTCCATTTAACATCAGGATCTCTAAGCCAAAGCCCAACAGATTATGGACACAATCAGATATAAAGCGGAATTACATTCATGATCACAAGGTGTTATATGTGGCTGACATAGAGGTATGAGTGTAGACGTGGAATAATCTAATGACGTGGAAAAATATGTGGCTATTTATTTGAGTCCTAGAGCAAGTTGTTGATGTAGCGGATGCTGACTTGACACCTTCTTATAACATTGATTTTGTACTGACGTGGCTTCGTGTGATGTGAGCACATTGTTCTGAACATGGCACTAGTTATATGATGTAGCAGTTCATGTAATGCCATCTTTAATGACATGACTCTATTTAATAACGTGATGTGGGCCACAATTGACGATATAAGATTATGTGATGATGTGATAAGTGATGACATGACATTTTATGATGATCTCGAGGTAGTGGAGGTCCGCTATTGTATTGGTGTGCAAATTCAAGATAGTGACCTAGAATTGTTTAAAGCACGACACTATGAAGTCTATATGAGTGAACCGTAGCCCTTTCTCCATTTGTGTAATGAAGAAGATATAACGACACCAGTCTTTGGCAATCACTTTGAGCCCCACTAGATTTGAGGTCACAAAAGTCCTCTCATCCTTTTGGGGATCGTCAGAGAGAACCTAATCTTTAACCTATCTCTGTAAAGATTTGCTTCCCACTCTTTAAAGTCAGGATTTGATGCAGCTTTGAAGACACCTTCCAATTGGATAGCAATTGCTTCTAAAACAATGAAGGCTTGTTCCTCAACATTTGTGTTTGACTTAGCTAGGGCAATTGACGTGATTGAATAAGAAATGGAAGGTTCAAAAATAATAAAGAGAAAAATAAAGCTAGGGATTTTTTATTCAGAAAGAGAGAATGAAAAAGTATTTAAAAGGAAATAGAATTGCCAGCAAGAAAAATAAGAGGGAAAATATGGATATTTAAATGAAAAATATTAAAATAGCCTGTAACACTCTTAAATTTCATTTATATAATTTTGAATATATATTATTTAAGTATAAATAAAATTAGTTTAGACATTAGAATATCATATTTGCGCGATTTGACAAATTGCTAAAAATCGACCTAGTGGATAGGTAAACACGTCAACGTTTTGATTAATAAATGGATTCGAAATTTTTAATTTTTAATATTACCATTAGACTCATAAGCTGGAGAAATATAAGAAATACTATTTCAGAATTGAAATGGGACAAAAAGATAAATAGTTAAAAGTTCCGGTTCAAAATACAAATACTAGAAGTGTCGGGAGGAAAAATCGAATTAACTGAAAGTTAATTCATATAAATTCTATCTAATTCTTCATAAAATGGAAAACTCTCATCCTTCCACCATTAAAGGCATCTAAGTCTCCTCCTTCTCTAAAACTCCACCAATTTCATCCAAACTTCAAGCAAAATTGATAAAAAACTCGATTAAACTTTTGATTAAGCTAGTTTCCATTGAAAATTTCAAGAAATTCGAGCTAGAAATTGAAGAACCATTCAACCTAAATTTTGGCCACACCTTGAATTCAGGTGAGGATGATGTTTTCTTCGTTCTTTTGAGTAATTTAAGCTACATTAGTGATTAGAAACATGATTAGATCGATAGACTTCAAGACTGGATCGAAATTAGAGAAAACCTAAAAATAGGTTTATGTTTGAAATAGATTTTTTTTGTATAGGATTCCACAATTCTAATTAATATTTAAATATGTTAGTTACCATCCATTTAAGGCTAAATATGTGATAAAATTGATTGTAGAATCGAAGGAAACCGAAGAACACTGCTTTTGCCTGTTATAGGCAAATAGGCGTTTTATCATGTAAACAATCAAATCGTCGGTTTTGGTGAGTTATATGTATATTATTATGCAAATTTAAACCTTTCTTTGATCAATTTGAATTCATTTAAATTCCTGCAACTTTTGGGCCAAAGTGTTTCATTCGAGTTTTTTTTTGAATTTTCCTTGAATTCAAACTCCGATTGTGTTATTTATTGATGTATACAAACCCTATTTGATAATGCCTTTATGTTTGTTGCTATTGGGGCTTGAATTGTGAACTTTGGCTTTTAATCAATATGTCCCAAAACTATATTTATTTAGTCCTAAAGTGGTACACACCAAGTACTCGACGAAATGACCTTTGTTAATTCCCTTAAAAACTAATTGTTAACAATTTTTTTTTAAAATGGGTGACTTTCTTTGTCACCAGTGTAAATGTGTCTTCTTGACATATTTTGAACTTATTTTATTAATCACTTTTGTAGCATTTTGTCTATGCTATAATGTTCCTTTGTTAAGGATAATGATCCTAAATGTGTTTACTTGCCTAAACAGCTCAATTGAGCTAGAGTTACATAAATTGAACCTTGCTGATTTTCTTGCCTATTTGATATCTTATTTGATATCTTTAACCTATTCTAATGTTTGTATGACACAACTACATTATTGATGGGGTAGTGGTTAAATACCATTAACATTGTACACAATGAAATTCCAGTGATACCCTAGCTGGTAAAGGTTATGGTCCTGGACATATGGTCTGATCCACCTTATGCTATTTACATGTTGTATTGATAATGATATGCGTTTTATGGTCCAATATCTGCTATATATATATGGTTATTATTTCTTCCTGTGCCTGTACATTTATATTTAATGTCTATAAATATTTCCCTTGATTTAGTCCTTTGGTATACTATCCATGAGTCAATTGTTAATATTGTTCGTTTGTTGTTTCTTACCTAGCTTAATGTGTGATCATATATATATTAACTCACTGAGTATGAAAATACTCACCCTTTTAGTGGTTTTATTTTTTCAGGTCAGGAGTAGAGCTGGTCCAAGATTTCTTCATCAGTGGATCCAACTGTGTTATAATAATGTAAATATTGAACTTGTATATATTCCTTGTATGTATTTTAGATGGTCCATGGATATGTAAATTATTAGGATGACTATATGTAGTATGGTCTGTAATATTTTTATTTCCTAATATATAATGTAAATGAGATTTGTTGAGATCAGAGATGATCACAGATGATGACAAATGGACTGATTATATAGATATAGATATGTTATAGCAGGTGATGTTTACAGGTTAAAGAAGAGTTCTACTGGTGTCGGTAGTCTTATGCTGTTCCTGCATCCTAGGACTGTCATATTTTAAAATTGGGATGTGACAGAGCCACATCCGTATTTAATGCAAATGATGACTATTGTAGACTCCAAAGGACACCAAACACATTTTCCTCACCTTATTAGGCCATGTGGTGATAACTGCCTTGAAACATGTCTCTTTTTATACAGAAACTTAATAACTATCATAATGCAAAGAAGAGAGAGAACACTACTGCCTCTTTGAGCGGAAGGACTAGTTCATCTTTGAGGCGTTACTTGACTTCGACATACTTAAAAGTATAGTGAGTTGACTCTTCGCTCTATGGAGTAAGGGACCTCTGATGTGGAATAAATATAGAAATATAAGATTGGGCCTCCAATGTACAAGCCCAACCGTGGATGAACCAGTTTAGTGAAACTAGTCCTAAATTATAAAGGAATGGAACGAGACTGTAGTTCAAAGATTATGGCTCTAGATCTAGGACTAAGGGAAACTTCGAGTTTGACCAGTAAAAATGTTATAAGATTTCTCTATGATGGCCTTTCAAATGGTCTTCAAAGTCTGAATCTCTCTCCATTCCTTCCTCATTAAGTTAGTCGGACAAGGGTAATAAAGTGAACTAGTCCCATTGATCATTATTAATTGTAGCTCAATATCATGGTCAATGAAGGCGCACAGCATGGTAGAGACCATTCTCTACTAAGGAGATAGTCAATGTGGTAGAAGGAGTTTGACATGACTAGTAGATTCTCTCATCGAGCAACTTGTGAACCCATTCTTCATGAGGACACAAGTTCAAGAGCCTAATCTAATGGTCCGTAACAAGGGCATAAACTAACATCCACAATGACCATTAGAGTTAGTTCATTTTACAACTTCTAATTCTTTGTCTCTCTCTTTCTCCAAAATAAATCATTTTCTTCCTTGGGAGCCCTAATTACAGCTACTGACTTTAGCATTAGAGGGATTTTGTCAAGTCAAAGTTTTTTCGTTTCATGCTTTGTTCATTCTTGTATGCCTACAAACTCAAGCTTACATTTGAACATGATCATTTTAAGTCCAAACCTGAATCACAAAAATCCATTGACATATTTTTAAGATCTCAGGAACATCACTTTATCTTTTGTATTTGTTGAATATTAACTCATATTTATCTCTTGTTTATGTATGTTCTTATCACTATCATGTATAACTGATTAATTCTAATTCTAGTATAAATAGCAATACAATAGTCTCTCCCTTTTTACAAGAATATTCTTTCATATTGAGTTAAAACTCCCTTGTCTAAAAATTCTAACTCTAATACTAGTTCAACTTAGCGAGCATATGGTACAAAAGTTGTTGTCTTCTTGCCCTTTATTTGAGGAATTTTCTATAATAGCATGTCAGGAAGATATAGAACAAGGATTGATGATAGAAAATATCTACATTCCAAGCCATTCCAAACTCAACAAGGTAAAATCAGAAGGGGGATTGATTAGTTTTGAGATTGATGCCTTGTATCTTGAAATCTTCATTTAGAGCTGAAAAGGGAATTAGAGCTAAATGGACATGCTTGTAATAATCTCAAATAGTTGAGTTTATGTTTCCCTATTTCAAACCAATTGACATGATATTAAGTAGTTTTTTTTTTGAATATGATATTTTATTAGAATATATAGCACATTGAATTTACTATTTTTTAGGGATATAGTATTAGTAACATAGATATTAATTAATTAAAAAAAACATACTATTATTTTAGTCCTACAAATAATTCTTTCTTTATGTAATTTAAGAATGAAAAAGAAATCTCAAAAATTGAAAAATTATATTAATGAGAAAGATTGATAAATCAATCTAATATATTCATAGGTAAAAAACAAGTCTCAATTTCGGCCTAAACACAATGTATAAGGCCTTGCAAGGGAGTTGGACCTAAGCCAAAAACAAATACGAATGATTTGGTCCAAGCTAGAGGTTCTATTATCTGAAGGAGACTAATCTAAAGCCAAATTCAAACAAAACTTATGGTACGTTTGGAACGAGGAATTGAAATTAGAATTGAGATTTTCAATTTCAATTCCAATTCTCTAGAATTAAAATTATGTTAGAATTATAATTTCAACATTTGTTTCACATAAATAATTGGAATTAAAATTGAAATTGAATAAAAATTGGTGATGATAAAAGTGGCAGTAGACCATTGCCGTCGATGATAGTGTCGGTAGTTGTGGTGGACAATTATCGATGGTGGTGGAGGAGGTGGCAGTAGATCGCTGGTAGTGGTAGTGGTAGTGGTGGCTCACCATCGCCGATAATAATAATAGTGGACCGCCAGTGGGAGTGGTGTGATGGTGGCAATAGGAGAGGGGTGGTAATTAAATGGAGCAACCACTAGCTCAGTTAATCATGAGAAATAGAAAGGCAAATAACATTGATCAAAAAACGCAAAAGAAAAGCAAACTTAAAAAAGTCAAAGACACCATTATCAATCCAATTTATGACCATTTATGTGCATTGCTTGAACCATTAATACTTCATGTCCTATTTTTCTTGCGGTTCGCATAAGTTTTTTTCGAAAACATAGCAAACATTATGATATTCTCTTCCAAAATAAAATCTCAAATTCAATTATTTAATTTGAATCTAAGAGAATAGTAATCAATGGATTCAACTAACATTTTAGTAAATTCCATTTGCATGACACCTTTGACTTGAAACATGGTTGTCCTCGAACATTTGGAATTACAAGACAATACCTGAAGAGATTAAGTTTATGCTTTATTGGTCAAGATATAAAGTTAATCAACATTGACACTTCAAATCTTAAGTCATTCACATATAAGAATGCAAATCTACGTTTTTCCTTTCATATAAGTGTGAGGCCTCGCCCGAGCACTAAGATGCTCAAATAAAAAAGGGGATAAATTTTCATGGGATAAAGATAGGTTCGACCAAATTGTTTCTTTGATTTTTGAAATCAATAGAGTGGCCACCTTCATTTTTAAGAAAAAAAGGAAGAAAACCCAATTTGACTCCAATTTATAGCACAAGGATAAAGTCACTACACCTTCGAACAAGGACTAAGTTCGGGGACTAGGTTTTTGGTTTACAATAACTTAAACTTTTTCTTTCCATTTAACAATTGACTTATTGAAATAAAGTTTCATGAATAGTTTATAAGAATGACATTGATAAGATGGGAAATATATAATGCATGAATAATAAAGCAAGTAATATAACATTCATAAAGTAAAAGACATAAAGTAAAAGAGTTTATTATATTAAAAAGCAAATAACAGGGAATGTTAACTCTAACCCTCAATGGAAATTCTGGGTTAAACACACATTCCGTGAAACAATGTTAACATAGATTAATTTAAGAAAAAAAGAGAGTTTTTGGTATTTTTATATTTGAAGCTAGAGACGGCTTATTTGCATATTTCGTTGAATGGGAATAAAAACCCACATAGTTCTCTCTTCTTACGAGGGGGTTTGATTCGATTTTAAGAAAAGATTGAATTTGTGGTTCTTTTAATTGATCTAAACTAATTAATTTTAAGGTACAAACACGATACATTTGTTTGAGAGGAAGGTGTTCGTTCGTATTAGAATTCCACTTTGATTGAGTAAGATTAGCAATACAGTGTACTCCGAGTTGATGTGTCAACACTACGGCGTACTTCGTGTTAATGTGTCAGCACTACGGTGTACTTCGAGTTGATATGTCAGTACTACAGTGTGCTTTGATTTGATGTATCAGCACTATGGGGTGCTTCAAGTTGATTTGTCAGCACTACAACGTGCTTCGAGTTGATATGTTAGCACTACAGTGTGCTTCGAGTTGATAGGATCATTACCTCTAGATTGACTCAAAGAGAGATCACTCTAGGTCTTCTATTCCTCCCACTCAAAGAGAGTTGGAGAAATCGGTTTGAATAAAAAAGAAGTGAACTGCTTAAATAAAGAAAGTTGAGTATTGAGGGAGAAAGGAGAGCCAGCCAAAGAAAATTCTTCTTAGCTATTATGTAACTCAATGAGAGTCGGTGTGCTTTCAAGTGATATTTAGCCTTATATTTATAGAAAAACATCTTAGGGAAAATCAGACTAGAATTCAATGTGGGATTCATGGACTGAAGTTTGGCGATAGATGGTAAGAAGCTTGATAGTAGAAGCATGCAAGGCTGGCAGCAGGGACCTGCCTAGGTGGTCGCACTGCCCAAGGCTATTTGTGTCACTAGTGGCGCCACCAGCTAGGCTTGGCACTACCACCAAGGCTTATCTCAGGTGCCACGAGATTCGTCTTGATGCTTATCTGGTATGATTCGCCTGATTCGAAGTGGTTTGACCTCTAGTTGGCATCAATTAGCTTGGCACGATCCGGTTTATTTGTATTCATATTCGACTTTGATCTCTAGTAGATTGCTAATTAGTTTGACATGACCCGATTTTGCTCGGGTGCAAAATCACATGTTCACAGCTGCCCCTTATTATGAGGCCTCGCGGATCCAAGGGATCAGGGATGCTCTCATTCTTTTAGGGACGATTTCTTACAGATCGAGAGGCGACCTTAGCACCCTTTTTTGAAAATTATTTTGATGTTTTGAAGTTGCCATCTTAAGTTATTTTTGTTGGGAAAATTTAAGGTAAAAACCCATTTTGACTCCAATTTTGTCCCAAAGGAAAATAAATGCACTAGTCTTTGAAACCAAAGAGGATTTGGGGACTAGGTTTTCGATTGAACTTGGCTTTTTAACCTTGATTTAAAGCGTTTTTATGAGCAATTTAAAGGATGAGATATATAGATGCATGAGCAAATAAGTAAATGGATGAAAGCGATAAAGTAGTTCAGAGAGCAGTAATTAAATTATTACAATTTAGGAATCTCAAAATATGAGATATCGACTCTAGCCATTATGGGTTCTAGGTCGACACACATTCCCCGAATAATTCATTTAATAAATTATTTAATTAATAGAAAAGAGATCGCTTTGATATTTTTGGATTTGAAGCTCTTAGATAGCTTGCCTGCATATCCCGGTGAATGGGAATCAAAACCCACGCAATTCTCCCTTCTTACGAAGGAGGGTTGATTTTATGCCCAACTTATCATGTTTTGGACTCTTTATTTTGATGCTCTTCTAAAATAAAGGAGATTTGCCTATTTTGATGCTCTATCAGAAATAGAAAAATTTAGGAGATGATACCTGCTCCTTTGCTTTTTGGAAAGGTTACGGTCGGATTGTCCTTCTGGATCGGAGCTCCACTTTGGATCTGTTGAAGCCTAGGAAGATGGTCGGATTGTTTTTTATCTAATAATTTAAAACAAGTAAATTAACAGAGTGACTTTGTTAGAAATAATTTTGAGACTCCACACGCCTCGAATTTAGTCATTCTTTAGTTCAAAGAGAACTAAAGAAAATGGGATCCACATGCCCCAAATTGATTATTCTTTAAACTCAAAGAGAGTTAAAGAAATAAGAAGAAATTGGTGTATGAGAGAGAATAGATAAAATCTTAGAAGGAAAAATTGACTTCAAGAGATTTCGGGGTGTGAAATATAAAGGAGGGGGCAGCGGTACCACCAAAAGGCCTAAGGAGGGCGTCACTGCCCTCCCTTGAAGGTGGCAGCCCCGGTCTGACTTCGATCCGACGCATTTTTGAGTCTGTCTGATTGTAGACTTAGTTTCGGTGAGTGCCGGTCAGCTTGGCACGAGTCCGAAGGGTGCAGAAAATGAGTGTTCATAGCTGGCCCCATCACAGTTGTCCATCCTAGATGACAGACGTGATGTAGGTGAACCGGGCTATTTCTGTCTGCTTGGACCAAAATAAATGCATTCTGATCGCATCTTGCAAGGGCTAGAGGTATATGAGTGCAATTTGCCATGCTTTGGACAACTTTCAAATTTTTTTATATTTTTCTATTTCTGTCATTTTTTGGACTACAGAAGCATCCCAGGTCTGATTGGGCAAATGATAGGTCGATGGATAGAGAAAAATCATGCGAACACAGCGAAACTATCAGCACTTGATTCTAACTTGAACTGCTTCGAAAATGCAAGTTACTTTGTTTTTACCCATGGCAGGAGACATGATAGTCATTTTTAAGATTCTGAAAATCTATAAATAGGGGTGAGGCTTTCTCATTCCTTTCACTCTCACTTTCATTCTCCTCTCTCTCTCTCTTTAGCTTTTCTCTCTAGAAATTTTTACTCTCTCTTTCTTTAGATTTTCTCTTTAGAAATTTTACTCTCTTTCTCTCTCTAGATTTTCTCTCTCCATGGCTTCACACTCTGGAAGTGCTACTAGTAATAAGGGGCGTCATGGCTATGAGGCACCGCGGGACAATCCCGATCCAGAAAACCTGCTTCAGGAACTAGAACAATATATCTTTTGGGATGGCAAAATAGAGGTATTTTCCCAAAATTAATTTAATTAACTTTTTTTGTTGTTGAGTGAATTCCTTTACTTGAAAGAACACTACACTTCGGAATTGGGGGGCTAGATCAAACCTAGCTTATCTGGTTGATTCTCTATCAATCAAATCTCCAGTAAAGTCTCTGTTAGAGCCTACTAGTTTTGTGTCTTTCTTGAGGGTCAAATCGAACCCTGAGAGCAATGTTGCCTTGATTAAGGCTCTGGCTGAGTGGTGGTAGGACACAACCAACACTTTCCATTTTCTACGCGGGGAACTGACTGTTACCCCATTTGATCTGTCAATGCTAACCGAACTACACTTCAGGACTTGTCATCTAGATCTTTGCACTGATTGGAGGGTTTCCTTCACTCCTGAATATATGATTCAGCTCATAGGTCAGGATCCACCTCGGGATCGCATATCGATACATCGCACTTGGCTTCAGGCTCGACTGAGAGATATGGATCCATTCACTGATATGCTATTTGATACTAAAATTATAACTAGGCTAATGATGTTGATTCTGGCGGGATGTACATTTGGACACACTTGTCGGGATACTATTAATTTGAACATTTTTCCGAGCTTGATAGATGTGACTCAGCTGGATGGATATGATTGGGCTAGTGCTATTCTAAGCACCATGTACAGGGAGATGTGTGACTTGTCTCAGGGAGCTTTCAACTCCTATGGCAGGACTCACTTCATTTGGGAGGTATGCTCTCTGCATCCTTTGTTAAACCGAAAAGGCACCCTCTGCACCCTTTATGAATTCTGAACTAAGAGGCACTCTTTGTACTTCTTATCGACTTCAGCTAAGTCTTTCTGACTTTCTCTGTCTTCAGTGCTTGAAATAGGTCTGGGCTTATGAGTATTTTCCAATGCTGGCTCCCACTCTTAACAACCCTAGGTTGGATGTCTTTCCGGCTGGTATCTGGTGGAACGGGGAATATTGGACTGGCCCTGGTATGTGCGAGTTCAAGACTATTCGAGCAGCCTTTAGCAGCCTCAACACCTTTCAGGTATCTTCTGACTTTACCTCATTCACATTTCTTGGTTTATGCTCACCATAACCCTCTTGCAAGTTGTGACGAAACCTTACATGGAAAGGATGCAGCTGATGCCAATAGAACTTGATCCAATTGCCACACTGGCTTGCTCTCGACTGTTACTTTGCTCTCCATACAACAAGTTGTACTATCTGGGAGAGAGAGTCCAAGTTTAGACTATCGGCAGGTTAGTAGTTTCGGCACACCCACCAGTTGATATGAGGTGGAATATGGACATTCATGCCCCTGATGAGGCTTACATTGGTCTTCCCATACTTCTATATATGACTCATCAAGATAATTAAGTGCTATTCTATCGCACTCTACTGATGGGACCTATTGGTGATCCATGTCAACAATTGGGACATCCATCTAGCTCTGCTAAACCTTTTGTTGTTCGGCAAAGTCGAGCTCAAAGCGTGGGTGCATCAAGAGACCCTTCTTCAACTTACCCCAGCGTTACCCCTGGGATGCGGAATGATCCAGATTGGGTCACCTTAGGCCCTAACTTCTGGATATCTGAGAATATCTTCTACAACATCCCTTATGGCGAGATGCAATCATACCGCCTTCCAGATGCGGTCCATCCTCTTGCACCAGAGCTACCTGATAACATTGAGGTATATTCATGCTCTTTTCTTGGTTTTGCTTTTGAAAATGATCTTTCAGCTTGCAATACCTCCTAGCCTTGCTTTCGAAAATGATCCTTAAGCTTTTGACATGTCTTGCTGCAGGTTAATATGGAGTGGATTCGCCACACCTATTGTGTGGGACGTAGAATGGAGCTAGCTTTGTCGGGTATGCTGACTCGACTTGATGTTCAGGCTGACCCACCTCATCAACCGAAGGACCCCCGTCGGCGCCATTTGAGAGAGTAGTGGTCTTCTTGAGAATTTTTCCATGCACTGTTCTGTTTATGCTTATTTATGAATAATGAAGTACGAATGATGTTTCATGTATGCATGTATTTATGATATTTTGGCTGATTACCCATGTTATGGATGTAAACAAAAAAATGTTGTGTAATTTTATTTTAAATCTAAATGTACTAAAATGCCTAAAATATGCCAAGGGATTTTGGAAATGTCCTAAAATGTCTCGGAATCCCCCCAAAAATCAAAATTTCTCAAAAGATTTTGCGGGAAAAGGGCGCTGCCATAGGGATGAAGGGGCGGTGCCGCCTTGGTGCTATGGTGGTGTTGCCGTGGCACTTTTTTGGAGCTTGGCGGTACTGCCACCACAAAGGCCTACGCGCCCAAGCCAATTTGGGCTCACTTTTTCTATAATTAGGGGTCCTATTCCTTCTAAAAAAGCTATTCTACCTCTCATTTTCACTCAAAACTTCTCATGGAACCCTATTACAGTCATCATATATTTTTATGGACCAAAAACCTAGACAAAGTCGAAAAGATTAATTTAGGCAAGTATGGGATCAATTATGTTCTGACTTTGAGGGGTGTGAAAGTGGATTGGGATTTTTTGAAGGCTTGTCTGAGGTTTTGGGATCCCGCTGATCATGTGTTTTGAATTGGGGTGAGCATGGAGGAGATGTACTCCACTTTCGAGGAATTCAATGCTATCTTTTGAAGTAATCCGAATGCCACTCTAGCTGTCCTGAAATATCGGGTCAGATACTTTTGCTCTTTCAAGAGGCTCCTTAGATTGGGACAAGAGCTTGCTAGCTCTATAGTCATGGGAGACCAAATCAATCTGACTGCAGTCACAGCTAAGTTTCAATGCCCAGAAGATACAGGGGATATGGTGAGATAAAAACATAGGATGACAGCCTTAGTTCTGTGTCTGGTTGCTGGATGCCTATTCTTCAGCTCACCTGGCTGGGGAGATGTTCGAATAGTGGAATTGGTTGCTCAGATGGAGCGAGGTTACACTATTATCAGTCTGATTTTAACAAAGACCTTGCAGAGCTTGGATGGAAGCTATAGAGTTGAGGGGCCTTGGTCTGTTAGCCCAGTCATTTTGCAAGTAGAAATATCTTGTACTTCCTCCTCGCACATTTTTTTCATTTCTTTTTAACCTTTTATTTCTCTTCCAGGATTGGCTTAAGGATAACCTATAGGTGGTGGCTCCTCCAGATAGATTGCCCTATTCAGCTACACAATACCGCATGAGGAGGACTCTGATCCGCTTTCGTTCAAAAAAGGAGTGGATCTCCTAGGTTTTAGAGTTGGATTTTGGAGATCTTCTTTGGTACTGGTCTTGGTATGAGATTGACTCATTTGTCATGATGAGCTATGGGTACAAGAAGGTTTACTTGCTAGGTATTTCCATGACCTCATTTTATCAGGGGACCAGAGTCTTGAGGCAAATGGGTTAGCCCCAAGGCACCCCAGTAGATAGAGCTGTCTATCCTTCATCTTTGATTACTGGTCCTGCTACCCAGGCCATAATGAATGGTTGGAGGCGGACAATGTGCTTTGTACGCCCTGCTGGCTTATCAAGCAAACTGGAAAATTATGATTCATGGTTCATCAGGGAAGTTTGGCCTGTTGAGAAGATCAGGGGAGTAGCCATGATTATAGAGTTGGAAGCATACACAAAAAATAGAGATACTAAGATAGAGGCGATGACGAGACCAGAAGACACTGAGGTGATGCAGGGTGACCTGGAGGAAAAGGTTGAACCAGATTCACCTGTGATTGAAAACAGTGATTCTGATGACTTAGAGGATATGCATCCTAGGAGAATATGAGTTTAGGCCTTGCATTTCATCTTTTTGGATCATGTTTTTGACTTGTGCCTCTCTTGTTTTTGTTTTTGTTTTTTTTTGAAAATATGAACTCTTTTGAATGAAATATAATGGAATTTTGCCATTTTGACTCTAACAGACGAGGCAAGATAAAATTTAAGGAAATTGGACACAAAAAGAATAGACTATGACTTATGAAACCCAATTTTAAAAATGAGGCTCTTTTATTTGCTTTTCTTCTTCTCTTTTTTTTTTCTTTTTTTCTTTTTAATTTTTTCATTTCATTTTTTTTTTATTTCTTTAAGTTTTGCCCGAGCTGCCCTTCTGGGTTTTCAACTCATCGAGCTGCTATAATTTTTGCCTAAGCCGCCTTATTCAGGTTTTCAACTTAGCGAGCACAAATAAATTAATCTGGGCGCAAAATGATAATTTTATTATACATTGGACCGTACCCAAATTGGGTTGCCTATGTATCTCCATTGGCATTTTTTTTTACACAACAAATTTTCTTTTGGGAGAATCAGGTCCTCGTAGTTTTGTTCATACAATGCAGCATGAAATGAAAATTACACAAAGTATCTTTTCAGTTGATCAAGATTACAAGGATTCAAAAATTAATTCCCATCCAAATCCATGAGTATGAGACCTTTGTCAGATAGGATCTTTTTTAGCACATATGGGTCGGTCCAGGTTAGTCTGAACTTCCCTTTTGGATCATGTATAGGAGCTCTGATTTCTTTCAGCACTAAGTTGCCTTCTTCTAATCCCCTATCAAATACCCTTTTATTAAAATGATGGGCAAGTCTTTGCTGATATCCTTGGATTCGATAGAGTGCATCCATCCTTTTTTCATCAATGGTGTTCAACTGGTCATGATATCCTTTGATCCATTCTGCTTCACTCAACTAGTTTTCCTACATAACTCTCGTAGAGTGGATTTGCACTTCAATTGGAAGCACCACTTCCATCCTGTACACCAGGGAATACGGAGTTGCCCCTATCGGCGTGCGTATAGAGGTTTTGTATCCCCATAATGCAAATGGGAGGCATTCATGCCAGCCTCTATGATTGGTAATCATCTTCTGCATAATTGACTTAATGGTTTTATTCACTGCCTCGACTGCCCCATTAGTTTGAGGGCGATAGGGTGAAGACCGATGATGCTGAATCTTTTCCCTTTTGAGCAGACTTACTACTTCCTTTTAGAAATAGGAGCCATTATCTGTGACTATCTTAAAAGGCCATCCAAACCGACAAATGATGTTAGTTTGGATAAAGTGTGCTACCTTTTTAAAATTCAATACGTGTTAAGAGGCTGCTTCTACCTATTTCGTGAAGTAATCTATTGCCACCAGAATATACTCATGTCCATTTGAAGATTTGGGGTTGATATGTCCTATAACATCAATACCCCATATAGCAAAGGGCTAGGGAGTTACAGTCAGATGCAACGGGATAAGAGGTAGCTTTTGAAGCTTGGAAAATATCTAGCATTTATGGCATCTTTGTACAAACTTAGCACAATCTCTATTCATTGTGAGCTAAAAATACCCTAGATTCGTTATTTTTCTGGCTAACGTAAAACCATTCATGTGCGGGCCTTCGTCTCTGTTATGCACCCATTTCATAACCTGCTGAGCTTTCTCTTTCGTCAAACATCTGAGGTGGATGTTATCCCATGCTCTCCTATATAACACATCACCATTTGGTATGAAATTACTGGCTAATTGCCTTAGGGTCCTCCGATCTGATTTAGATGCTACTTTCGGATGCTGGTCATTCTTCAGGAGATTGAATATGTCCCAATACTATGGCTTGCCATTGGCTATCTGAATTTGTATGTATGCTGTGTCATAACCTAGTTGCCTTTGCACTTCAATAACCATAGGTCGTACAATTTCATTTCCTACCATGTCAATCATAGAGGCCAGAGTTGCCAGAGCATCGACGAACTGATTCTTGGCTCGAGGTAGATAATAGAAAGATAATTCATGAAAACTTTCTGCTAGATCAGCTATGTGTTGATAGTAAGGAACTAAACGCTCTTCTCTTATCTTCCATTTTCCCAAAGCTTGTGAAACAATCAAATTAGAGTCCTCGTAGACCTTTAGGTAATCAATTGTCATGTTGGTGGCGACCTCTAAACCACATATGCAAGCTTCATAGTCTGCTTCATTATTTGTCACCTCAAATGCTAACTTAATAGCCATGGGTAAATGATACCCATCGGGTGTGACAAGTATAATTCCAGCACCATACCCTTTGCTATTGGCTGCTCCATCAAAATATAACTTCCAGACTTGGGGTTCCAACTCTATGACGTCCTCATCTGGAAACTCAGGTTCAAATGGCTCGCCATTTATTGGTGTATCAGTTAATTGGTTAGCTATCACACTTCGTTTGATAGCCTTCCTTAGAACATATTTGAGATTGAAGCCTTCCTTAGAACATATTTGAGATTGAAGGCTGCTAAAACTACTAACCATCGTGCCATCTTACTGTCAAGAACTGGCTTCTCCATAAGGAATTTTAAGGGGCTCTTGTCAGGAAGGACATACGTAGTGTATGAACCTAAATAATGCTGCAGCTTATGGCATACCTATAACAAAGCGAGACATAATTGTTCAATCTGATTGTATTTGAGCTCATGAGTAAGCATGCGCTTACTCAAATAGTAGATAGCATTTTCCTTATATGAATTCACAGCCTTCTGAGCGAGCATTGCCCCCATAGCTTCTTTGGTCACAGAGAGGTATAGCAATAAAGGTTTACCGGGCCTGGGTGGTTGTAAGACTGGAGGGGTTAGCAAGTATTGCTTGATCTTTTCAAGAGCTTGCTGACATTTATCATTCCATTCCTTAGGGACTCCTTTCCTTAGTAACTTAAAGATGGGTCCACAAATGTCAGCCAATTGGGAAATGAACCGACTGATGTACTGTAAACATCCTAGAAATCCTCTGATCTCTTTCTTTGTTCTTAGAGTTGGCATCTCTAGAATGGCTCTTGACTTAGCTAGGTATACTTCTATCCCCTTTTTGCTCACCATATGGCCCAAAAACAAACCCGAGGATGCACCAAAAATACACTTTGTCAGATTCAACTTTAGATTGTACTGTCTCAACCTAAGGAAGAAATGCCTTCATGCATCTATGTGTCCTTCTGTTGTTTTGGATTTGATAACCATGTCGTCAATGTATACTTCCACATCTTTGTGAATCATATCATGAAAGATAGCTATAGCCATTCTCTGATATGTTGCCCCGACATTCTTTAAACCAAAAGGCATGACCTTGTAGCAGCAGGTGCCCTATTATGTCACAAAGGTTGTCTTTTCCTTGTCAGGTGGGTAAACTTGTATTTCATTATATCCCACATATAGATCAGTCAAAGAGACTACCTTAGATTCGGCCATGTGGTCAACCAATAAGTCTATGTGAGGTAAAAGAAAATAATCTTTTGGACAGGCTTTGTTCAGATCCCTGTAATCCACACACATTCTTACTTTGTCATCCTTCTTAGGCACAGGCACTATATTGGCTAGCCATGAAGGGTAAGTGACAGGTTCAATGAAGTTGTTATTCAATAACTTGGTGACTTCTTCTTTGATCTTGAGAGACCATTTCCTCTTCATCCTTCATAACTTCTGCTTTACAAGCTTCACATCCTCATAAGTTGGAATCTTATGGACTGCTATGCTAGGATCGATACCCGTCATGTCTTCAGGTTTCCAAGCGAAATAGTCTAAAAATTCTTGAACAATCTTGATTAAAAAAACTTTATCATGGAATGATAATGCAATAAATGTTAATTTCAATTTATCATCTACGCCCATGTTTATTGATTCTTTATTTTGTTCTTTTATTTCATTTATTTCATTTTCTTTTGATACCTTTTTTAAATTAAATTCATGGAGAGGGAAAAAAGACTCAAGAATATACGAGGAAAATTAGATAGTTTTATTGCTAGCAAAAGTTTTGTCCTCACGGAGTACATCAAAATGAAAAGAAGGACCAGGAAGATCCTTTATAGACTCCATAAAAGAAAAAGAAGAAACAGATTCTACAGACTCTGACTCGTACTTGGCAGAGAAAGAAAACAAAACATCAAGGCCGGGAAGCTTCTCAATGTGCCAGTTGTCGGGTACAGTCAAAGTTGGATGGATAAGTTTGGTGGGGTCTGATTCCAGTTCATCTCCAATCATGAAGACTTGCTCAAAGAGAGTAGCCTCCATATTTTCCTCGTAATCCTGCTCTAATAGGTAGATGGGCTCATAATCCTCTATATTAAGCCTGATATCAAAGAGAATTTCAAAACCTGGGATTAGCTTTTTAGTTATAGGGCAATACCATGGTCCACAGAAAGGAAAATCTTCCCATTCTTTTACAAAATACCCATTCAAAGTTTTGAAATAAGGGCGCATTTGCCAAACAAAAACCTCACCTCTCCTTTTAGCCTTAGCTCTTCTTTTGGCTCTCATTTCAACCTCTATTAAATCCTCTTCGATAGGCTTGTAACCAAGTCCAAAAGGTGGGTTGGCTACTAGATACTCATCGAAAGAGGTTATTCCTTGTTGGTTCCTCCCAAGACCTAAACCAGGGAAGTAGTTCATTTTCTTCAAAATGTTAACCACAACTATATTTATGAAAAGATCGAAATCAAAAGGGACCAACTCTTTACCTCCTTCTTGTTCAATGAACTGGATGGTGTCAAAAAAGAAACTAGACAAGGGGACAATGTTCGGTTCGGGCTGAATTCCTAGAATAGGTGCAGAGTTAAGAACCTCACTTTTTCCATGTATGTCTCCCTTAATAGTAACCACAGCGGTCCCATGAGTCATTTTAAGTAGTTGATGCAAAGAGGATGGGACTGCTCTTACTTTATGGATCCAAGACCTCCCGAGGAGGAGATTAAAATAGACAAGCACATCAATCACCTGGAAAGGGATTGGAGCAGTGATTGGTCCGACTGTCACATTAAGAGTTGCCACACCCAAAACTTCTCTCCTGGTGTTATCATACGCCCTTACAATCTAGCCGGAGGGGGTAAAATCTATAACTTCCAGGCCCAAACAACTTGCAACTTTTAATGGGTAAACATTTAGAGCCGACCCATTATCTATTAAAACCATTGGGACTATTTTCCCTTGGGTCATCACAGTTACATACAATGCGTGATTGTGATTTTCTCTTCCTTTAGGTAAATCCTGATCTGTAAAGGAGATAGAAGCCACCTTGGTCGAACTAGTGAGTGAGGCAACCAAGGTTTCCGGAGAAATGTTGATAAGGGCTTGACATTGATTCAATGCCTTGCAAAGAGCTTGGCGATGTGGGAAGGATGATTGGATGAGACTCTAAATAGAGATGCTGGCTTGGGTTTTCTTCAATTGCTTGAGGATTGCATCCTCTTTAGGCTCAATATTTATATTTTCCATGGGCTGGGGGACATGCTGAATAGGCTGTTGAACTGATGAACTCGGCTGGTAAGTCTCACACTTCGAGTCATCACATCTATCTCTTTCATAAAATCATTGAGGTCTAGGATGCAACAACAACCTTCATTTGATCGAATTAAAGAGATAAAATCAAGTTCCGAGTCGTAAGAGTGAAGAACATTAATATTGGTCTGATGGTTCGGAAGGGGATTTATGGTGATGTTAGGTCTGGCTCATAGTGGGATTATATCTCGACTGTCCACCAAGTCTTGGATTTTATGTTTCAAGGTTTTGCATATGTCTATTTTAGGCCTCGTACCTTGATGATACTCACAGTACTCATTTGCATTCCAACCTCTAGGATACAGGTTTGGAGTTGCTCTAGGTTCTAGAGGCTTAAGTAGGTTCGATTCCAAAACCTTCTTATACACCAAAATCAAAGGCATACCCAAATCACTGAAAGATCTCTTTTGAAGTCTCATAGGAGGATGATTAGAAATAGCAACAACTTCCCTGCCTTTTTGATTGGAGGAAGCATTGTGGACATAGTAAGCATTTTTCCAATACCTTGAACCAGAGGATTCTTCTTTAATTTTTCCGTTTTGGATTAGATCCTCTAACTTTGAAGCAGTGGCGATAAGAGCTTTAAAATTTGGCAAATACTGGGTTTAGAGACAAGTCTGATAACTTGGGAGGAGATTCTTGATAATTATATCAATCTGTTTTTGCTCAGTAGGCCTGTTCATCATTTGGGCAACTTTAGCCCTCCATCTTGTGAGGAAAAGGGAGAAAGACTCCCTTTGTTGTTGTTTAGTGGTTTCCAAATCTCTCCTGGTGATGTCCACCTCAAGATTGTAATGATATTGTTTGACAAAGGCATTGCAAATATCATCCTAACTTTTCTTAAAATTGGTATCTAAATCAACAAATCATCTCATTGCAGCTCCTGTGAGTGATTGTTGGAACAATTGAGCAAGGAGATCATTTGTCACAGCCCAACTTAGGAGCCATGACGGTTCTAGGGTACGGGTGATGCTTATGCTATCAATACCACGAAGAACCCATCAATAAAACTATATGGCATGCATACACAAATAAGCTTAATATAGCTTAAGCAATACAAGCAAAATCGGGCAGCATCTCCTCTATTTAA
>CANXYC010510249.1:0-60472 GCA_948193065.1 Aleurites moluccanus
AAGCGCTGAAGCCATTGAAATCCTGAAGCTAATGTCTGCAACTTTCATGGTTGCAGTTTGTCAAGCAATCGATCTCCGGCATTTGGAAGAGAACATGAGAGAAGTTGTCAAACAAGTTGTGCGCCAAGTAATCAGGAAAACCCTTTACATGGCTGAAGATGGATCGCTGCTCGAATCTAGATTCTGCGAGAAAGAACTTTTGCAGGTTGTTGAGCATCAACCTGTATTCACATATCTTGATGACCCAACAAATCCTTCTTATGCACTTTTGCCAAAACTTCAAGAAGTGCTTGTCCAAAAAGCACTAAAGGTTCCTAAATCTGAAAATTCTGATAAAAATGGGTACACAATCTTCAAGAGGATACCAGCTTTTATGGAGGAGTTGAAGCGAAGATTAGAAGAAGAAGTGCCAAAAGCGAGAGAAAGATTTGATAGTGGAGAATTTGGTATAGCAAACAGGATAAAGAAATGCAGGACTTATCCTATTTATGAGTTTGTGAGAGGTGAAGTGGGGACTGAGCTTCTTAGTGGGGCAAAGAAGGTGAGTCCAGGAGAGGATATAGAGAAAGTTCATGAGGCTATTGATGAATCCAAATTGGGAAAGGTTCTGATCAAGTGCTTGGCAAATTGGAAAGAGACAAGTCCATCAGTTTAATGTTATTTAATTCATGTTAACATAAGAAATATGGCATTGCTATAGTTAATTATAAGAGACATGTCCATCAGTTTAATGTTATTTAATTCATGTTAACATAAGAAATCTGGCATTGCTATAGTTAATTATCTTAAATTTTTACGAGTTGTATAAGTGAAATTGTGATAAGAAAACCTGAAAGTTCAGAGCAACTTTTCTGTGTATTTCTCAACATCTTTTTTCTTAGGAAAGCATTTCTCAATATATGTAGTGTTTGGATGATCTCGACTTTGTGAAACTTCTTGAAAAGCAATTGGTCAATTTGAAAAGACCATCCCTAAAAATAATGGGGGCAGAAATCAAGATTGTAGGTGCTAGTAATAGTGGCTTCAAAGACCTAAACACAATTGACAAATTATAGGAGTTTAAATTTTTTTTTTATTTGATAAATTATTAGATAGGGCTGGATTGTCATTTCAGCTTGTTGAGTTGCCTTCTTTCAATTGGTTTATGGGCAAACAGGACTGCCAGCTCAGCTTGATGAGCTGGCAGTCCAGCCCCTACCTAATAATTTATTTATTTATTTTTTTTAATGCAAACTGCAAACAACAAATGCAAGCTATGATGGCTAAGGAAATTCAAATTGTGATGTCCAGCAATCTGCGTGTCAATGTCTAAATCCACTCAAAGTGCGCCTTGATGCTTTTTCAGAGAAAATGGTGGAGCATTTCTCTACTGAAAATGAAATCCAAACCAAATTCAACCCCTTCCCACATTCTCTTTTCTAATAAACTCTCTACTGTATTTTTCATCTTTGTAAACTTCAAGCTACAAAGAGTCATGGAAAGGAAACAGAGAATTGCTAGAGAGAAAAGGCTCTATGAAGCATCAGTTAGCAGGAATGTAGAGTCCTTAAACCAGTTAATACAAGAGGATCAACTCATTCTAGCCAGAGTATGCACTTTTTGCTCCTATGACACCCCTTTGCACATGGCAACAATGCTTGGTCACTTAGATTTTGCGAAAGCACTTCTACATTACAAACCAGACCTTGCTGCAGTGTGTGATTCACAAGGGTCTTCACATCTTCACCTGGCCTCTGCCAATGGCTATTTAGAAATTGTCAAACTACTTTTATCTGTGAATTCTGATGCCTATTCGCGATGAGGATGGTAGAACCCCTCTTCACCTTGCAGTCATGAAAGGTCAAGTTAATCTTATACAAGATTTGGTTCAGGCCAAATTTGAAACGGTTCAGTATACGGTAGACAAGGGTGAGACCCTTTTGCATTTGACAACCAAGCATAACAGAATTCAATCTCTGAAGCTGTTAGTGGAATTGGGTAATGGAGATTATGATTTTGTAAACGTTAAAGATAATGATGGGAACACCATTTTGCATATAGCTACTTTCCTGAAACAGACCCAGGTAGTTTGAAATTTCCCCATCTAAGCAGCTAAATTTCTGAAAGTATGTATATCAATATTTTGACCTGTTAATATCTGATGCAGATTGTAAAGTATTTGCTCAGCAGAACTAGAGTAGAACTGAATGCTGTGAATGAGAATGGTTTCACAGCCTTGGATATTATACAACTTATGCCAAAAGATCTAAAAGCAAGGGAAATCCAAGATCACCTTCTAAATGCTGGAGCATTTAGAGCCAAAAAATGAGAATCCACAAATAGCTGCAACAACCATCGAGTCCCAGAAGTAAGTGAAATCTACCAGGCTCTAGAAAGTTCTGAAAGTTTTGTGCAATCATTGGATGTTCCTGCTGAAGGGAAACCAGCACAGGCAGCCTCAAAAAGCAAGAGCAAGAAGAAACAAGCAAAGAAAGACTATGCCTGGTTGGAAAAGAAACGTGATTCTTTGATGGTAGCTGCAAGTGTGATTGCAGCTATGGCTTACCAAGCTTAGCCCTCCCTGTGGTGTCTGGGATCATAATTCAAGCGACGATGATCCGGTGCTTTTTTCTGCTGGAACATCAGTACTGGCAGTGACGCATCCTGAAGCATATTCTAGGTTCTGGATATTCAACACAATCTCCTTTATTTCTTCTTTAAGCATTCTTTTCTTGCTAGTAAGTGGGTTGCCTCTGAAGCGAAGAATTTTCTTGTATATCAAAATGGCTGCAATGTGGGTGACAATAACATCTATGGCATTCTCCTTCCTGCTTTCCATGAACACTTTTTCCGAGAGTTTGGGTTTGCAATCTTCCTTCATTGAAATGCTTGCAATTTCATTGTACTCATGGTTGTGTTTGATTTTCTTTGCTTTGTTAGCTAACATTGTTCGCTTCATCATAAAGATCAGAAGGAAAGCTATAAAATTTAGAAAGAAGATGCTTTCAAGGCATCTAAGTGAGACATAGGATCAGCATCGGGAAAATGTCTGATTCCCACGTTAAATGTCAAGCCACCTTTGCATTAAAGTTGACTTCATTGTACTGGTTTATTTGATTTGCAATTTGCTTGTACTTTTATGGTTGGTTTTGATTTTATCAAATATTCTCTGATCATAAAAATACTGCAAACATGACATATGAATAATCCAACAGTGGGTATTTGTATTATTCCTGCAGGAAAGTATGGAGCAACTGTACTATTCCCTTAATATGGGACATAAATTACAAGCATGAAATTCACAAAAATAGGAAACAGATAAAGCAAATCCTCAATTTATGTAATTGCAAAAATGAAAATCAGTGGGCTGTATAGAAATTAATACAAAACAACTCCACAGGCAGAACCCACAAACCTAAAAAGGACACGAGGGCCATCATATATGCTGTGTGCATATCAAGTAGAATGTTCAAATCTAGGCGTTTAAAATAAGTTCCTTGAGTTCGTGAAGTCGGTGAGATATACCATCTTCCAACATCATGAAGAAACTCCTTTCAAACATTTGCAAATCCATTACCTAGATGCAACTGCTTCTGTATGTGTAGATTCACTGCAACCTATTTTGCCCTAGATGAGATGCTCCATAATTTATCGCCGCGCTGCACCTTTGTTGTCAAAGAGGTTGCAGGTTTATTAGAAACAGTCTTTGATTTCATAAGCGGCTGCTTATTGCTCTTTCCCATTCCATTAGCAAGCAGCCAACGAGAACCAGATTGTTGCTGAGTTGTGGTACCCCAAAGCTTCTTCTTGCCAAGCTCAGGCTCAGTCTTGAGACCAGCAACACGTACTTCAGTGATGCTGAACTGAGGGATTCCTTCCTCTTCAGATGTTTTTTCCTCAATTTTCTCCTCTACCTTTTCCTTCACCATCGACTCATCATCACCCTCATTATCATTCCTGAGCTCTGAAACCTTACAATATATTTTTGGCTTCAGTGGGACAAACACCCTTTCTACTTGAATGAGAGCAAGCATTGGCGTGCCAACTGGTTCATAGTTTCTCAAAGGATCACGAAGCTGCACCATCAATGCAACAGTGAAATTATTCCCCAGTAAACCACACTTTCTACCCGAACCTTTGCCGCGTCTTCTCTCTCCTTTTGACCCCCCGCGAATGAAATCCAAGGAGCTGGCGTGATGGGCTGCAAGTATCTTAGAAGTCCTCTCGCTTATCTGATCTTCATCGCCAATGTCACCGGAATCCAGTCGCATCCATTCATCAAGAGTCAGTGACAGACCCATTAATCCATCAATATCATCACCACTGTCCTTTATGTCCAATAATTGCAATCCAGCAGCTCCCTCCAAACCAAGGGACCCGCTGACATTGATGCCCTTTCTCTGGAATGCTGAAGTTTCCCCAGTAGACTCTGTACTGATGCTTGCAGACATGCCAGATTGTATTCTTAAACCCTCAAAAGAAAGTGCTTCAATCTTATCCATAGCCAAAGGAGCAAGATCTTCTAGAAATACATATTCTGAGCCCATCTCATTCCCTATTGTGCTTGACTTGAACTTTTTGGATCTTGGTGCATAAGATCTCTCCTTCGCATTCTTTTGCCCACCAGATATATCTTGCTCAATCTCCAGTTCATGCTGCAATAAACTTTGCCAGTGCAAAGGAAGAAACAGAAAAATAGTTACATATTTTACCAGAAGAAATAAAGAATGAGAAAATTCATACTGCTAATTTCAGAAAGAAGATTCATATTGAGATACAGACCTCTCAGGTCCCTCCAGAGCAGTCCCAGCTTCCCATGCTACTTGATGCATTGTTTTTCCAGTGATATCTTCTAAAGGCATCAGCTTATTTGCCTGAACAGAGAGCTTTTCAATCCCAACTGAAGCCAACTTTTGCAGTATATCCATTACACCAGAACCAATTTCAGCAGGTACCACAACAGGACTAGAAACTTGCATGATCAAGCTCCCGCCAGCTTTAGCATTCCTGAAAAGTGAAGGATTCATAGATCGCAAAAATCCACCATTCTGTGTCTGCATAAATGGACCTAATCCTTCTCCAAGAGGAGGTAATTCAACTGGCTTTTCAGGAGGCAATTCAATTGGACTTCCAAAGCAACCAGAGTTCTTAGGTGGAGAAAACTGAAAAGCCTTATCATTCAAGCCCCATTCCCGCATTATAGCTTCTGTCTCCAAATCTTCCAATAATTTTGCCCTTGTCTTGCCAATCTCTGCCTCAGTTCCCATCCGATGCTCCCCCTCAGCAACTTGGAGAACTGATGACAGTTCAAAGTCCTCAGACACAGTTGCTGTGTTGTAGTCACATTCTGTCTGGTCCTTACTGTCAATTCCAAAATCAAACAAAGAATAATCCCCAGCAAGGGCATCCTTCTCAAACTGTCTCAAGGACATTTTTGCCCTTGTCTTGCCAATCTCTGCCTCAGTTCCCATCCGATGCTCCTCCTCAGCAACTTGGAGAACCAGTGACAGTTCAAAGTCCTCAGACACAGTTGCTGTGTTGTAGTCACATTCTGTCTGGTCCTCATTGTCAATTCCAAAATCAAACAAAGAATAACCCCCAGCTAGGGCATCCTTCTCAAACTGTCTCAATAAGCGCTCCCTTGGGGACTCAGGTTCACTCTCTGAACTCAAGCCAAATGGACTATGCTCAATCCCAAGCATGTCTAGAAAGTCATTTGCCACAGACTCGGTAACATCATCCAAGTTAACTGATGTGTTGCTCCTATTTGTTTCCTGATTTGTACTGATTTCCACGTAATTTTCTTTCTCTTCTGGAGAATCAAATGTTTCAGTTTCCAAAGTTGTGGCACTACTCAGTGCATCTTCCAGTTCTTTCATCACAGATTCTTTTGAGCACATCTCATCCTCCTTAAAAGTGCAATCATGCACCAAAAGCTCATCTTTATGCCTGCCATTCCCAACATCCCGGAGATTAAGCTTACTGTCCTCTTCAGACCCTATCTGAAAATTACCACCAATTTTATCTTCTGCTAAAGAAACACCATCATCCTTAATAGCAACTTCCATCGGTTTCTCCTGTCCCTCGTCATCCTTAAGAGCAACTTCCATCAGTTTCTCCTGTCCCTCTTCTGACAATTCCACTCCCTGCTCAATCACAGAAAATGCATTATCTTCACACTCATTTTCAACCTTTTCTTGATTGGATTTAGAAATTGGGCAGAAATCCAATTTAATAGGATCAAGACACTCAGTAGATACATCAAGTTCAGGTTTATTAGCAAATGAAGAATCCAACTTATCTTCATCAGATTTCTGATCAGATTTTGCTGTTGGCAACACCTCATGAAGATCTTTTACATCTTCGATGGATCGGGAAGAAGCACGACGCTGCTGGTTCAAAGCACCAGGAAGACTTCCAGTGCGACGAATTGTGCTCTTCCCATCACCTTGAGCAAATTTTGAAATTGGTTTCGCTGTTTTCACAGAATTCTGCTTCAAATTATAAGGCTCTGAGACATTCTGATTATTTCCGAGTGGAATTGGACTATCCCCAACCACTGTATACCCAAAACTAACTTTCATAATAGCACCCTTTGCTTCGCCTGATAACGTAAAACTTGTAGTCCACTTTCCTGAGCTCTTCTCCTCTTGAAGTTCCTCCAATGTGAGAGGAAGCAACCTTGTGAGGTCAACCCTATGCTTCCCCAAATCAGGCTCCTGAACTCCAATTGCAGATGCATAAAGCAAGAAATGTTTTGCCTCATACTTGGCCGAGTGGTGAGGTCCACTCCTACTCCCATAGACCATGCACGTGTGAGTCAGCTTCTCCTCAAACTGAGCAACGCCTTCAAAAACCTTTACAGGATGTGTAACCAGCTCTCCGTCCCGCCTCTTCCAGTGCACACAGACACTAAGATTTTTGAAACTCGAAGGGAACCCTTTAATGGAATGAACTTGGAGATAAAAACAACAGTTGAACTTTCGGTTTCTAACATTTGAAAGGGCTTTTAATGGCTTCCAATTCCAAATGGACTTCTTGTCCTTGTACGATGAATCTTCATTAGCATACTTTTTAGATTTAGAATCAAGCAACTGGGACTTTCCAGTTGCTTTTGACCTATCACTAGAAGCAGAAATTGAGTTCCTTGAAGGTTTTTTGTCTAGGTATAGAGCTTTGCTTGTAGTTTCAATTTCGTTTAACAACTTCGCATTACCTGAATCCTCTCCGAAATTTTTTCTGACGTCAACTTTGGACATCATCACCTATTCAAAAAATAAAACAAAAAAGGATAAATTAAATAATAAAACAGATAAACATATTAAACAAGCAAAACCCATTACAATAAATAGAATCTCAAACATTCAAATTCACCAGGCAACCCACTACGTTTCACAATAACCCAGCACAAAATTAAATTAAACCAAAAATCCAATAACACAAATGCAAATAAATACCAAAACCTGAATAGTTTATTTCTTCAGAAAGCTTAAAGAGCTTACCTTCAATCAGAAACTCTTTTTAAAGCGAACCCTATATCACTGCATCAAAGACAGCCTTTTTATCTAGAATTCCAATTTTCGATTTACCAGAGAGACCCAGAGAAAAATAAGGAAAGAAACTATGACAAGTTTTCTACGAGTGTCTGAACAGCGTTTAAGCCGTCACTGTTATCTTCTTCTCCTTCTTCTTCTCTCTCTGTCTCTCAGAATTGCCGCTGCCTCAATTTTTTCCAAGTTTCAAACCAAATACCAAACAGCGTTAGTCGCTTTACAGTGTATTTGCAAATTGTGCCCATGTCTTTTGTCAAATGTTTTTTCGTGCATGATTTTTTTCCTAATTTTATTTATTACCCCAATCTTGCAGATTCTTATCAAACTCCTCCTCTTTCAACTCTGCCTACTGTATGCACAATTTTTTTTTTTAAAAGTAATTTTTGTTTTTGTTTTGTGTTTTTTTCTTAGCCGTTGAAATTTAAATTTAATTTCAAATTAGCACCAACAATATCAATTTTATTTCATGTATAATGTAAGTAATTCTTATTACTAGATTCAAAATCTTACCAAATATTCAAAAAAATTCATTCAACTTATTCATAATACATATAGATATAAAAGGAAACTAAATCTAACACTTTTAAACTATTAATTACACCTGCAATATTAAATTTTCATATAAATGATTCAACATAATATTCATAAATTTATTAATAATTATCAAAATATATCTAAAATAAATAAAAAAATTAAGTGATGAAATATAGATTAACTACCAATTTAAAATTGAATTCCAAACATAATGACTAACAATATAAAATAACTCAAATTTTGATTAACAAAACTTAAAATATATTTTGTCAAAATTTCTTATGTGATTATCAAAAATTATGAGGGAAATGCTTAATTTGAGATCTGAATTTTGGTTAAAAATATAATTTAGAACTTTAATTAAGTTTTAGTACAATTAAATATTTAAATTTTTAATTTGAATCGATTTGAGACCTCTTTCGTAAATTATATTAATATTATTAAATGAATATGAAAAAATAAGATTACTTCATATTTTTAAATAATAAAAAAATAAAATTTTAAATTATTATAATTTAAGATAAAAAAATAAAAAAAAAATCATGAACTTAAAAATTAAAAAGAAAAAACACGAAAATCATATCTGCATATCATGATGAAACAAAGATAAATCTTTGTGCCCATAAATCAAGTAAAATTTAAGTAGCTCACCATTTAATCAAAGTAAAAATCATATGCAACAAGAAACTTCATAGCTAAATGAAGCATTTTCATTAAAGAAAAATCAAACGTTAATATATAACGGAAAAACTGAAATATATTTTTTTTAGTGTCTGTCACATGTATAATTTTTATTTTTGATATATGTCGAACATCTAAAGATATGTTCAAAAGATTATTTATTTTGACTCTTTAATCAAAATAGAGAGTAAAATTTTAAAAAATCTTATACAACGTAACTTTCTTTTGACTCATTTCTAAAATGTTTTTGAGAGTTATTATGTTTCTCCTAAATATGAGGTGAGATAATCGACTCCTTATCCGTATTTTTATATTTTTATAATAATTTATCTTTTTTCTCTCTTTGTATTTTTTTATATAATAAAAAATTTATAATTTTATTAATTAAATAATTAAATAGAAAGTAAATTAAAGAATATTATAAGAATATGTATAATTTTAGAGATAAATTAAAATAGATAATTAAATTATTTATAATATAATAAAAAATAAAATAGAGAGTGTTGTTAAAAATAATCTAAAATACGTATTATTCAAGATTAAATTCAAATTTTAATGAAATAAAAAATGGAGCATTAAACCACCTTTAAATAATTGAAAAATAAATTGAAGTGATCCTCTTTTTTACTCTTATCAGCAAATAAAAAACTTAATTAAGATCCTAAATTATATGTTTATCAAAATTTAGGCCCATAATTGAGTATTGTCCCAAAAATATGCATATTGACATATTTTATATAATTAATTACTCAAAATTTATATTATAATTCTTTTATCAATTTATTAAATATGACAAAAGATAGGTTATATAAATTGAGAATGCAAAGGCTAAAAAAATTGTTGATGTAAATTTGTGTCAACTTCTACTATATTAAAATGTGAAAGTGAAATATTTCAAAAAATAAAATGGTCACAAAGCAATGGAGCAAAAGTTATGGGGTAAAAACATAAATAAGTGCAAATAGATATGTTTTGTCTTATTGTTGGGCGTTTCAGACTTGGGAGGGTTAAGAAACGTACAGCTACAAGGCTTTTAGCTGTCCCACTTGCTCTTTAATAATTCTTTGCTTGTATTTGCATATCTATTTTTCAACAGAATATATGCCTTTAAAAAACAGAAATAACCAAATTAATGTACTCTATTATATTTTTAAAACTTAGAAAAAAAAAAAGAATTGCATAATCTTATATCACTCTAAAAAAAAAAAATTGAATATTTTAGCTCATTTAATTGATTTTAAATAAAAATTAAATTAAAAAAGAAATTTTTTTATAATTTGTATTTATTTATTATTAGTATATATATATCATAATTTTTTTTTTTAAATAATAATGTAAGTCTTACTTCAGAAAATGAATTTATTTATATTGTTACATGTATAATAAAAGGCAAAAGTTGAATCAAACAATTATTTAGAAAATTATTTGAAATAATTTTGATAAATTAAACTTATATGGAGCTATTTTGTTATTTTTTTTTTTTTTATGTCCATATGTTTTAATTAAAATTTATAATATATTTTTATTATTTTTTCAGTTGGTATATAATGAACTTAACTCATTAAAATTTAATAAAAAAATAATAATAATTTAAATATATTAAAATATTTTATAAATTAAATTAAAAAAATATAATTAAAATCTACACGAATTTAGAATAGTTTTATATTATAAGGAAAAAGCATTTGCTAACTATGCTAAATTTTACATATACTTTGAATAATTTGAATGAATATATGTGGTATGAATTAAGCTATTCTCCGCTCCCAAATATTCAAAATAACGCGCCAATTTGTTTGTTCTCAAATTACATTATTATATATCTATTTGTCGTACATGTCTTTGGCTTTAGTTGGTTTTTTTTTTTTTTTTTACTATTCTATCAATTCTTATGTTTATAAATAAATAATTGATATAATACAATTCTTTTAAATTAAAAAAAAATATATCATTTTTTTAGAAAAATAAAATCATGCTAAATTAAAAGAATTTTATAATAATTTAATTTTTATAACATCGTTTATACTAATTCATGTGAAAAAGACTTTAATTTAATTAATAATAAAATTCATATGTTCATAATAAATTTTAAAGCAATAAAATTTATTTAAATTTTATTATTTAAAATAATTAAAAATTAAAAATTAAATTAGTCTTATTTTATTTTTATATAAAAATACTCATATTTAATTTAAATTTTAAATTTTCAAACCAGATATTATTGAAATCCATTATTAAAATTTCAAATACTCATTAAAATAGACGTAATTTTTCATATATAAAGGTAATATAAGAATAAGTTAAAAAATTGAGAATATAATTTTTTTATTATTTTCAATTATTTTCAATAATAAAATTTAAAATAAATTATATTATTTTAAAATTTAATCCGAACACATAAATTAATTAAATTGAATTCTTGAGTCATATCAAACTATGCCTCTATATTTTGATTCACTGGACCGGAGGGATGATTACATTTAAATAATAATAAAAAAAAAAACTTATGAGAGGCCCAAATAAAAAATGGCAATTGCCATTTATCTATTTTCGGAACTATTAATTTTTATTTTTAATAAATCAATATTATTTTAAAGAAAAAATGGATTATTAATTTTTTTTATATTACTATGAGAAAAAAAATTTAATTACTGAATTACCAGTTTAATAATTTTAATATTATCTTATCATTTCACTTTACATTCTTTGCTTTTTTTAATATTTGATCGAATATGTAAAAGAATTGTTTGCTAATTTTTTTTTACAACTATAAATAATAATAATATCAATAGAGATAGAGCATTACTAGTTAGTAATTAGAGAGAGGAAGAAATGCTATTAATTTAATAATTTTATTTGCTTAATTAATTTTGAATGGATTAAAAATTAATTATATATATAAAAAAAAATAAGTTTGAGTGGATAAAATAATTTTTTTTTTACAAATTAATGAATTTTTTCTCCTAAAATGATTCAAGTTCACTTAAATATATATATATGATTCCGTCTCTATTG
Source organism: Aleurites moluccanus (assembly GCA_948193065.1). NCBI lineage: Eukaryota > Viridiplantae > Streptophyta > Magnoliopsida > Malpighiales > Euphorbiaceae > Aleurites > Aleurites moluccanus. Next base: position 11,763 of record CANXYC010510249.1, read on the forward strand.
CTTAATATTATTATTATTATTATTTAAAAAAATATTACATAACAAAAGATTGAAATTTAGCACGTCAATTTAATTTAAATATTTAATTATTTATTACTCTTTCTGTTTAAAAAAATAATTATATTTTATTTTAAATATAGATTAAAAAATTAAATTATTTTTAATTTATTATATTAATTTTATTATTTTCATTCTAAAATAATTTTATTATATATTTTTCAATATTTTTTTAATATTTATAATAATTAAATTATTCACCTTTATTAATTATCATTAATATTAATTATGATTCAATAGCCGACCACCACCATCTAATAAATCTTCAACAATTATGGAAGTTAAAATGAAAATTCATGGCTGTAAGTTAACACGTGAAATTTTTTTAAAATGATTTCTAAATGGCCGGAAAACTTAATGTCCATTTGGCATGGAAAAATCAGTTTTTTTTTTTTTTTTGAGAAATTGATTTTGACTCAATTTATTGTGTTTGATAAATATCAAAATTAATAAAAATAATTATCTGGATAGCTAAAATTCAACTATTTGGATAAGTTAAAAATTGAAGTTTTTCAAAAAAATTATATTTTAGATTAAACGAGTAGTTAATTTTAAAAAATTAATAGATAAAAATACCCTTATGAGTTTATAAATAGTTTTTAAATTGTATTTTACCAAACACAAACATATAATTAATTATTTTTAAAAAATAATTTTTCTTCATATAAAAATTTATTTTTATAAGTTGTGTCAAACTTGACCTTAATAAGCTTTCCATTTTGCATGTGATGACTTTTCATTTTAAAATCATTTCTAAAATGAATCCTCTCAATTTTAAAATGATTTCACCGATGCCGCCAAAATTTAATTCCTAATTTTGCATGGTATTTTTTTTTTTTTTTAGGAACTAATTTTGCATGGTTTGGTGCACTTTAAAAGGCAATTGTTCTTGAATTGAGAATATTAAAAAATTATTTTATAAAATTTATAATTTTAATATAAAAAATAAAAATATAATTAATATATGTGATGATACTTATAGGAATTAATAAATAATATATTTAATATTTATTTATTAAATTAATGTTTTAAAAAAATAAGATTATATTTAAAAAAAATAAATACAGGGTAGTATATAAATAATTATTGAGAGTTGAATGGACTTTTTCAATGAGTGGTTGGCAAGTGTGAGATTAGAATTTGTCATTCCTCATCTTCAACATCTTTCTTTCTCTTTACCCAATTGCCCAATTTTTAAATGCTAACACACAATTATCTCCTCGAGAGGCGAGACATCTATAGCCTTATCGCCAGTGGTCAATCCATCACAATATGATTCATCTCTATATACAGTAAAAAACTTTATAAATTAATATTATTAAAATTCATAAATTTTATTAATTAATAATAATAATAATAATTAATCAATAAATTATTAATTTTAAAAAATATTTATAATTCATTAAATATATATTAATCAATTAAAAATTTATTAAATTTTATTAATTTTATAATTATTTTAATATAAATTAAAAATATGTAATCAATTGAAATAAAAAAAAATGATTAATTTTAATATAAATTAATTGAAATGAAATTAAAAAAAATATGATTATTATGAACTAAATAAATGAAAAAGGAAAATATATTATAAATTGAATATAAATTAAATAAAATAAATAAAAAATTTACTTATATTTAAAATAATATTAAAAATAATATTTTAATAAAATACATATCATAATTTATTATATGAATGAGATCATATCATTATATAAATTTTTTTAAAAAAATATTATATTATTAATTTAACATATTAATTAAATAAAAAGATTATAATAAATTATTATATAATAAAGTATTAATTTATCGAATATTAATTTATAAAAAATTTATTATATTTCTTTGATGGTCTCCTCATATTTACTTTATCCAATAAATGAGAAAAGAAAATTAAAATTCATTTTTTACAAATTTTCTGATTATGACGTAAACAATTTATTTTATATCAATTTTATATAACACATAAAAAATTATTTTATAAATTAACGAAATTATTTTATAAATTAACTTTTTTTTTTTTATAAAAAATAAAAAATTAATTTTGAAATAATTTTGAATAGGCAGAGAAAATTATTTTATAAAAAATTATAAATTTCATATAATACATAGAATTTTTTTATTTATTAATTTTTCCTAAGCAGTCATTTAATTTTTTATTTTATAAATTAAAAAATAATGAATTTTGTGAATAAGAGGAATGAAAAATAATAAGTGAACTTTTTTTTTTTGGTATAATAACAAGGTGATATCATACATTAATTTCTATGTATCATACAAAATCATATGAATAATTTTGAATTGGCAGAGAAAATTATTTTATATAAAAAATTAAATTTTAAAAAGTTAAAAAAAATTTATATAACAAATTAAATTTAAATAGATTATATGAAAATTATTTTATAAATTAACGAGATTTTTTTATTGGGTTGATTACTATTTCTCTCATGTTGAATGACCCTTTACACTAAATTCTCTTTGATTTTTAAAAAATACAATAACTTTTTGATAAATATCATAATATACTATTAAATCTTTCTGTCTAATTTTATTATTAGTTAACCCTTAGTGAATTCTATAAGGGCACTAAAAAGATAGAAATATCACTATCCTTTATTTTTAATTAATTACATTATACTTTTACTTTAATTTTTTTTTTAAGTTAAAAAATTTATTTTCATATTTTTATCAAATTTTAAAATAAAAAATAAACAAAAATATTTTTTAAAAAACATTTTTTATTTTTTATTTTTATTTTAAAAATAATTTAAGAAGAAATTAATTAAATTTTTTAATACAAATAAAAAAAATTATTTTCATATTTTTGAAAAATTTAAAAATAAAAAGTAAAAAATATTTTTTAAAAAATATTTTTATTTTTTATTTTCAAAATTTTATTTTTTAAAAAATAAAATAAAAATATTTTTAAAAAATATTTTTCAAATATTTTTAAAAATATTGTTATTTTCAAATTGGTCAAAAATATGAAAATATATTTTTTAACTCTAAAAAAAATTTAAAATAAAAATATAATTAATTAATTAAAATTAAAAAGTTAGAATATTTTTATCTTTTTACTATTTTTATAGAATTAATTAACGGTTGATTAAAGGTAAAATTAAATGAAATTATTTAATAATATATTGTAATATTCGTCAGGAGAAATTAATATATCTTTAAAAAATAAAAAAATTTAATATATTAAATTATTTTATATGAAAAAAAAAATTAATTCTTTTTATTTTTTGCGTTTAGAACATCACATGGTTTCGCTCATATTAAAGAGTTTTTTTCCTTAACAATAAAAAAAAAAAGAATTATCATTTTATAACAAAATTTATTATTATTATCTGTTTATATCAATCGCGTGATTATTGCCCACATTATTTGATGTCGCGCGATTATTATCTGCATTATCTGATGTAGCGCAGTCCAATAATATGCTATAGACATAACGCAGTTATTTTGTTTCAAAACTTCTTTTATTTTTAATTTTTTTTTATTTTTTTAAATTAATTTGAAAGTGCAGGTCACTAATTTTTTTTTATTCCAGTTAGCATAATATCTAGAAGTATTTTTTTTTAAATTAATATTTAAAACTAGTTATTAAAATCATGATAATATTAAATTTATTTAATTAAATAATTAAATTTAAAAAATAACTATTTTTATTGTTAAAATTATTAATTTTAGAAAGTTTAGTTAAAATTAATAATTTACACATATAATATTAAATTTGTTAGTATTGTTATTTTTTTTATCAATTAGTAAATTAATTATTTATAATAATATTTTGTTATAATTAGAATCTTTAATTTTTTAACTCTCTAGTTATTTTTCGTTTAACCGCACAATTAGTAAATTATTATTTTTTTCTATATTATTTTTTTTATTTTGTGATTGATTGTTGTTTAAATTTTTTAATATTAATTTAGAAAGGATAAAAAGTTATTCTAATTTTAGTAATATGATTTTGCGTAATATTTTAAATTAATATTTAGAGTATTTTAATTAAATGTGTATTTTATTATAAAATGATATTTTTTTTTTGGTTATTTTTAAGCAAAAAACTAAAAAAATTAAAACTAATATTAATAAATTAACACAATCATTATTTTAACTAAAAATACTATTAATTAGTTTTAACTAAAAATATTATATTTTTATGTAGCTAAAAATTAACCCTAATATTTATAAATTTAATACTATCATGATTTTAACTAAAAATCCTATTAATTAATATTTTAACTAAAAATATTAACTAATTTAATAATATTATTAAACTTTACAAAACGAATTTATTAAAAAAAATATTCATTTTTATTGTACTAATATATTACCAAAATAATAAATATATTCGTTAAATTTAAAATGCTTCACATTTAATTAAAATACTCTAAATATTAACTTAAAATATTACGCAAAATAATATTACTAAAATTAAAATAACTTTTTAACTTTTCTAAATTAATATTAAAAAATTTAAATAACAATCAATCATAAAATAAAAAACAAATAATGTAGAAAAAAAATAGTAACTTGCTGATTGTGCGGTTAAACGAAAAATAACTGGAGAATTAAAAAATTAAAGAATCTAAATCTAACAAAATATTATTATAAATAATTAATTTACTAATTGATAAAAAAAAATAACAACACTAATAAATTTAATATTATGTGTATAAATTATTAATTTTAACTAAACTTTCTAAAATTAATAATTTTAACAATAAAAATATAATACATCAAAAATATTTATTTTTTAAATTTAATTATTTAATTAAATAAATTTAATACTATTATGATTTTAATAAAAATATTATTAACTAATTTTAGGTATTAATTTAAAAAAAAAAATACTTACAGATAATATGTTAACTAGAATAAAAAAAATTAAAGACATATATTTTTAAATTAATTTAAAAAAAATTAAAAAAAATAAAAATTAAATTTTTTTTGAAACAATAGCATATTCTTGACTGCATTACGTCAGACAATACCGACAATAATTGCGCTATGTTAGTGCGGAAATTTCTGAAAACTCATATTATATATTTAAATTAAAAGAAAAAAAAAAAGAGTTTTCCTCTAAATTATTTTAAAAATTTTATATCATTCCCAACACGTTATTTGCTACGTGGGAATTTGGAACGCATTCAACAACACCCTGCAAATTACAAGCATAAGGTGACCCGAAACAGTTACTTTTTAATTTAATTTTCTTAATTAAATGGCTTAATCACATTCTTTTTTAATAATAAAAAGATGATAGACGATTAAATGTTCGTCTCTTTACAGTAAATCCACTCACTATGTACAGAAGTAGTTTTAACTTCCACGTCACCCTGCATGAGATTTTCTGTTTAGCATCTATTGATTTTTAGTTTATATATATATATATATATATACACAATAAAATTAAATTCATATTTATCATTAATGAATCTTTAACTTAATTAATATTAGATAATTTTTAATTCAATAATATTAAATTTATTTTTATAATATTAGAGTTATTTTTTAAATTACAAAATCTCAAACTTAATTTATAATTAAAGTCAAATTTATATATATTAATAAAATTCTTATCAACAAACATGATTGTATATCTAAATACATGAATTAAATCAAATAAAATGATTAATTATTTATCGATGTAATATAAATATTAGGAGATTTAAATCCTAAAAATTATTCTCTTTTAAAAAATTTATTATGAGTAATGTTACACTTATTATTTTTAATATTATCGCAAACTTTTTAATATTATCATCTCATATGTTGCAATATAAGAAATTATAGTAATTTCTTTTTTAATTTTAGATAAATTTCATATAAAATGATTTTGTTTTATCTATCATCATTTTTCTTCTTTCATACACTATAAAAATAAATAGACAGTATAATAAATCTTTACACTTATGCATTACATGTTAATAAAATTAAAATAAAATAAAATTCTTTTGTATTAATATATTAGATCATATAAGGTGATAAAGAAGTGATGGTAAGTTTAGCCATTTTCATTTAAATAGGTGAGAAAAATAAGAAGAAGAAAATAACAGGAATAATATTTTTATCAATTATATATAATTTAATTATATATATATATTTTCTTAAATAATAGAATTATAATTGATTTTTTCCTCCTCAATATTAAAAAAAAAAATTGTCTCGTTATTAATAACATTTTAATTAGCAAACTAATCTCAATTATAACAGTAATGATTAGCCAATAGAAAAATTAAAATAAATAAATGGATCATCTCTCACATTTATTTATTTCTCCTGGACAGAGGTCCGTCTCCATATTTCTCTCTACAAGCTTCGCTTTCCCCCTTTAATCTCTACGTGTCTCTTTCTCGTGTGTCTCTTAGAAGGAAGAAAAATGGCTACCGACGAAGACCCTGTTGAGGAAATAGTTTCTAATGGAGATTCATTTGAAAAAGTAAAGCAGAGGTTTACGGACAGATCCAAGGTACCCTCAATATTGCTTTTGTGCTAACTTTAGCGCCTTTAATTGGTACTTCTTTGCGTTTTTGTATGATTTCTTGATCTTGGTATCTTTGTTTTTTTGTTTAGAAAGTGGCTCAAACCAAGGAAATTTTGTCAAAACAAGCGAATAAGACCAAGGAGATCTTATCTAAACAGGCAGTTAAGATTGCTAAACAAGCCGAGGAACATGAAAGCTTTATTAGTAAGGTTAGCCCTTTTGATGGCATAATGGGGATTGTGTTGTTGTTGAAATTGATCTTGGTTATATAGTTTATGAATATGTCCATTTGTTTCTTGTGTTCATAGTGTTTGATTATATGGGAGTGATATAATATTGGATTTGAAGTTGGTTTTTCTTTAATCTTTCTATTATTCTTTTATACAGGTGACTCATCTTCTTGGTGTTCTGGGTTTTGGGGGATTTTGCTTCCTCCTTGGAGCAAGTGAGTATACTGTTTGGTTAACAGAAAGGTTACTAGAATTGCAGTCAATAATTTTTTTACTGATTCTTTTGCTTGCCTGTTGATGTTCTTTGTGCAGGGCCGCAAGATATTCCTTATGTATACTGTTTGTTTTATTTTACATTTGTTCCTCTTCGGTGGATATACTATCGATTTAAAAAATGGCATTATTATCTTCTGGTAAGCTTTTGGTTGCCTATTTGCTTATTTTAAGTAAATGAATCTCTTTAATTCAAAATTTTTGAAGTGCATGCAAGACAGGTTTTAAGAATCACTTGTTTGATTTTCATGAATAACCTCCTTATTACAATGACACAAGGTCAAGTGATGCATGAACACATTCTTAAGAAAATTTGCCTTGCAGAGAGAGTTGATTGGTGAAACAGGATATATGTTGCAGAATCCCCAGTAAATGGGGTGGCAACATTTATCATCTTCTAAAGAACAGAGGGCTTCTTAGGGCATATAAAGTGATTTATCATCTAGCTGTGCTCTCAATTTTGAGCATGCATGGCACAACAATATTGATCTTTCAGAACATTAAGATATCTACCACTCAAAAGTTGCGGTTGTTATATCTACCTTTTGGTCATTAAAAATGGAGAAATGAGATAGTGATAATTTTTATTTCATTTCAGGATTTCTGCTATTATGCCAATACAATCTTCTTGGTCGACCTTCTGCTATATCCAAAGAATGAAAAGCTTTTCATGGTTTGCTTCTCATTTGCTGAAGTAAGAAAATAGTCCTAGGGTAGCTTATGTTTTTTAATTGACGGATAATATACCTTTTCCTCCGTTTGACTTATCAAAATGATGCTGTAGGGGCCATTAGCATGGGCTTTAATTGTTTGGCGTTGTAGCTTGGTTTTTAGTTCTGCTGACAAAATTGTCAGTGTCCTTATACACCTTTTACCTGGTGAGTTGGTCCTTCCTCTTTGGAGTAACTTAAAGATCCTTTAAAACAACACAAACACGCACCTTTGGAGTCACTTAAAACAATGCAAGGATCCTTTAAAATTGTGCGAAAAAGGATCTAGGTTTTTCAGGGATCTGTCTAAGATTTAATCTTTTCTAATATTCTAAAAAATGTGAGAATGGTTTTGTGCATGCTTTAACTGGATTATGCATAAGGTAGTGCTAGATACCATTCTATTAATTTGAAGAGTTAGAAACATATGATTCAATATTTATTCAGAAGTTAGAATCTTAATGTTATAATCCTGTATGAATTCATGTTAGGTTTGCTATCTTAAGTATTGTCGAGCCGTTGTGAAGATCTATATAAAGTCTTAAGCATACTTTAATCCCTCACTGTATGCCATTGGGGAGCAAAAAAATTTCTACTACATAAGCACATGGGACGATTATCCTAAATCAATGCTGAATAACCTGATTTCTGGATTTGTTGGTTGATGAATCCAGTTGTGTTTGGACTTTAGCTGCTTTGCAGACCTATAGAGAGATTGCCAAACTACAAGGAAAAAGGGAGAGGATTTGTTCTGTGCACAAATAAATTAGTGAGAGGCTCTTGCAATGCACACCAAGTCCAAACACACTTGCAAGTTGCATTATGTTTTTGTGACCTCAGGTTAATATAAACTCTGAAATTTAATGCATAGCAGCTTGGTGGGCCGATGTGCTTCATTGAAGTTATTGCATTATCAATTAAATAAGAGGGAAGAATAACAATAACATAGACATTTTTTTTCTCTAAGATAAATTGACAAAAAAGTACGTGACAATTTTTTCAGTACAATAAAGCAGGTATCCAATTTTTTAATTGAGAAAGGATCATTTCCATGGGGCTCATGCTAGAACTCCTATTTTACGAAATAATCCAGTCCATAACCTTTGTTTGAATATATAAAGACTTGCAATTTCTCTCTGCTGATGTTATTTTTAATTGAATACAATCAGTCAGTGGACTGATAATGAAAGACCAAGACTATTTTTTGGCGGTATAATCATTTGGTCAATTGTCATTTGCTTCAAGAATTCTAAGTTTCTAATAGAATGGTTTTCCTTTCAGGTTTAGTTTTCTTCACTATACGTTGGTGGAATCCAGCTACCTTTGAAGCCATGCATCCTGAAGGAACCTTGCGTAGAGCATCATGGCCGTATGTAGTAGAAGACAAATCCTTCCTGTTGACTTGGCTGTTCTGGGTGCCCTTAGTTGCTTATACCCTGTGGCAAATTCTCTATTTTCTCATCGTCAATGTCCTACGTCGGCAGAGGCTATTAAGAGATCCTGAAGTCATGACTTCTTACAGGTTCTAACTCTCTACCAAGGTTTTCATAACCAGGCAGGACCGGGTTAACCGGGAACCAGCCTTCTTTTCAGTCCGGTTCAGTTGTAAGCTGGTTTTCACTTCTAAATTAAACTTCACTTAGCTTTAAAAAAATTTAATTATTTGCGTGAGGCCTCGAGCTCGTGACCATCTTCAATGTGTTACTGCAATCCCAACCATTTAAAACGAGTTTGAATTGTTGATAACATTCTCCACAAAATAATTTGCTCTTAACATTCTCCACAAAATAATGTTCTAATGTCATAATGAAAAATTAATATTAATAACACTTTCTAAAATAAATTCATATTGTAAAATAAATTTAAGTTTCTAAAATAAATTAACAATAAAATTTAAATATATTATAAATAAATTTAAGTTTTATAGCACTAAAAAATAAATTTCTTATTTTTATAATTTGAACTTTTATTTCAAATATTATTTAATAATTTGTTAATTAATATTTATTTATTTAATTTATTTTATTTAGATATATTTTTATTTATCATGATTTTTAATAGATAATATTAATTATAATATATTGTATAGAATATTTTTTATATTTTATATATTTAATTACAATTTGACCTTGATTTAACCTTTCGACCATCTGTTTTTATCGGTTCTAAAATCAGGTTCGGTCTGAAAACTTTACTCTCAACCCTGTCTCTCTTCATTTGTGTGTGGTTGTATGTGTGTGTGTTTACACATATGTATAGCTGCTCCTGGGGGGTAATCTTATGAATTTTTGTAACTTGTTTACCTTGTGCATTTTGTAAATGGACTTCCATTAGAGAGCTTTCAAAAAAGGCACGGAAGGCCAATAATATATGGTGGCGTTTAAGTGGTTTGCTTGGGGATCAGAATCGCATGCTGATGTACATTCTGTTTCAAACGCTATTTACTGTGGCAACCATGGCGTTGACAGTGCCAATCTTTTTGTCCTATGAACTGTCTGTGATTTTCCAACTACTCAAGGTTTCAGCAACTGTATGGAATGGAGGAAGCTTTCTATTAGATGTGATGCCAAGACAGGTGATTCTCAAAGAGAAGAAGAAATCAGAAATGCAGCCAGCAGTGATACAGCAAGATCAGTCCCCCTCAAGTGTCATAGAAAATACAATGAAAACCATCCATTCTGCTGAGGTTCCTGAATCCTAACGACCATGAATCAATAAATTTCTTAACACTTGTAACAGACCTGTCATACTCTTGCTTGTGTAAAAATGCATCCTATAGTTCCACTAAGAGCAGCTCTAAGATTTCTTATTCTTTCCTTGCTGTGTAGAAACTGACATTTTGTCAATCTGTAGTCTCTTGTTGCTCTGATCACATGTTTCTCTTTCATGCATAGAGAATATAGGCTGATGTAGGCACTGGCTGAACAGTTATATCTGGTTGATCTCTTCATTGAATATGCAATATCAACTTCGCAAATTAATTACTCAAAGTTTAGGTATCTGTTTTAGTAGTAATATATAGGATGGGTCTAGTGAATACCACACGGTATAATTTAACTTGCTTGTTTATGCAAAATTAGGTAGCCTTTCTGCAAATTTACCACATATACTCTCTCCATACGGTATCAGAGTCAAAAGAAATTTCCTTAATTCTAAATCTGGCAAGTATACATTTGATTAATACATAAAATATATACGATTAAAAAATTATATTGACTCGGCCGACTCGAGCAAAAAAGTACATGAGAATTTCAGATCCATCCCTTTTTTTTGGTTAAAGGCAGATGCAGCTGCACTATTGGAATATTCTTACTTTTGGAAGGCAAATATACAATTGTCTTTTCAAATGCAGATTTGTTTTTCTTTTTTCAAATATTACAATTGCTTCTGATATTTCATGCACATTAAATAGATAAAACATCAGACCACAAGAACAAAAAAATAAATGGAAGACTACATAAAAATAATTTCCCCATACAATAATAGCCTATTAAAAAGCGGCTGCCGTCAGTTACAATCAAAGACCACAACACCCAAAACCAACAAACTACTATTTATGGAAGAAGCCAGGCTAAAAAAATATAAATAATAAAAAAATATGAACCGAGCCTTTTGCAGGCATGACAAATAACGAGGCAGCAATACCGCCTACTATGATTGCACATTATCACATTAACTGTGATATGGCTGCTTAACAAATAACCCCTCTTGTTTATGTAACGTGAGGGGAAGTGATTGACCCTGACACCAAAGATGGTAGCCTGAAACTAATGCAAAAATATATTATACACATGGATGGTGATAAACAAAAAGGTTATATGCACAGGTCTTTAGCAAGATCTTGCCCTTCTTGTACAAGGCATCCCATGGAAGTCCATGCGAGCAAGATTCTTATAAAAGGATTGACATCATTCGGACCGTGGAAGCAAGAACCCAAAACCAGAGTTTTCACGAATTAATGGAGGAGGATCAATGTCAGCTATCTCCACTTTTTGCATTGACTTGGAGATGTCATCCACAGTGAACGGGATGCTGCACAGTGTTCAAAATTGTAACCAAAATTAGATGCTGTATTGTGTGTTTGTGTTTGTGTGAAAACAAAAATGAAGCTACCATTATCAAGTGTGGGAATTATTGAAAAATACTACCTAGAGTCATCATCTAACAGAAAAGAACTGCTGACAGCGTTGTTGGAGTCCTCGGTCATCATAACTCTCATACTTGATATAACCTGTATAACCAAGATGTTTTAAAATGGAAAAGTCACAAATCTAGCAGGAATTTAACACTGACAAGAAGGATGGATAAAAGGTTTGATGCTATTCCAAAGGTCATATGCATCAACATTGTCATCCCCAGTTGAAGAGCAACTTACTTCTGAAGAGACACTGTGTGTGCCATACTTGTCATCCCAGTACATTGTACTGATCCGATATAGTTGCTGTATGCTCAGCACCTGAAGCAGCAGCAAGCAAATAATAAACCTTACGAGGAAAAAGAAAAAATGAATAGGAAATAAATCCAGCATCACAGAATAACCAGATTAAAAAGATGAGAGGTACTGACTGGGCAAAGTTCTTTTGTGATTTCATTTAAGGTCTTCTTAGGCTTTTGATGTATGACCTGATTGTGATATTGAAAGAGAGAGTAGGTCAACACACTGTGCATATGATATTCATAAGTCAATGAAAGAAGCTATAGACACAAATATTACCAGGAATCCAACAGCCTGTCTTATATGCTTCAATTCATCCCAAGCCAAGCCTGCAAACTGAACAAATTTTTTTTTTTTTTTTTTTTTTCGGTTAGATATTAAGATAAGATTGCAGGGAATAAAGGTCAGGAAGAATGCTTGGTGCTTACTTCCTCGGTTGCCTCATAGCACCACTGCTCTAATTCAGCCAAACCCGCTTTCACATATTCTCCATTACTGAATGAGCAACACTCACGCCGCAAAAGAAGACTGCAGAATGCATAAAATAAGGACAATAGCATAAAATAAGGACAATACATAAATTGATGACAACATTTCCTAGTGTCACATGATTAGATAAAAGAATGAATAGAGAGATGGAGAGAGATGAGGGGATAGGTTTTGAATGCATTACCTATTGAATAGTTGAACATTGATGAATGAGAATATTTGAGTGAAAACTTTACGCACCAAATAGGGAGGCACCTGCAAAATGGTATATCTTTTGAGTGATACTTCTCCAAGAAAAGACCAAGGTCGTTGACATTCTCTATGAAGAAAGAGCATATTATATCAGTCATAACTCACATAATTTGCCTTCATTATTTGCAAATAACAGTTTAAGCTTTTCACAATGCTTTGCCAATGAGCAATCAATGCTTGCTGGGCAACAGCATTAGCATGAGAACGTCCTTTTACTAAACTTGCCCGGGAAGTTCTTGGTGCCTGTATTCATGTTTGCAAGAAAATCAAAAAATCTGAGCCTCTGAAGACACACACATGCATGTATGTGCACTTCAAGATATATATATAGAGTCTTGATCTCCAGCTCTTTTTTTTTTTAATATTTACCCTCTCTTTTTTGAAATTTCAATGAAGAATAGTAACAGTTACGATTACTTGCACCAAGTAACTAAGCAGCAACCTGAATACATAATCCAAGCAATGGAGAGATCTCTTTCTTCAAATTGTCCCTTATCATTCCATATATCTTCTCAAGGAAGGCAGTCAGCTGTTGCTTAAACAGTAATGCCGGATACTTGGCCTCGACCTGTCGTAAATCATCCAGCCTACTAAGTGCTCGGCCATTAAGAAATGAGAGCCCAGCACTTTGAGGAGATGCCCGTAACCCCTAGAATCCATATAAACAATCAGATGAAGAAGAAAAAGCAGAAGACAAGTATAAATCACAGGATAAGTCACTTGTATAAGAATAGATCAATTCTCACTTGAGACATCCTCCCAAAAAGTGAAGCTGATGTTGTTCTCCGGCGCTGTGGTGTTAGGCTGGCTGCTCCACTTGCTTTTAGTGTGTGTTGGAGCAGCAGCAACAATGTGGATGAATTAGATAACCAATAGGCTAATACATCATTGTTATCCGGGGCCTTCAGTAAAATTCAAGGTTCCAACATCAGTCATATATTCATAACTTGATTGAGCTGATGCCAACATGGCAAGGGAAATAGAGTTTATCTGAATGTGTTCACTAAAAGGCAGACTAATCTTTGCACACCAGCTCACCTCTATGGCTGAAGCTACTGTTTGAATTATACGGTCAAACACACTAGTCCTTTCAACTTCAAATGACCTCCAGTGAAGAAGACATTTGTATATAATGCAAGCAGCCACTGGTTTGCCCCCAGAGAATCCCAAGTTTTGTGATATACACTTGATCAGTAGGTCCTGGTTCTCCTGAATTAGAAAAGCAGATTGCAGAAAATGAATTAGCAAGAGACTACGAACTTCAGAGGCACCAGAATTTTACACTTACAAATAGAAAAAATATCAAAACCTTCATGCATATTCTTATCACATCAATTAATTCATTAACTGATCAATCAATCAATTAATAAGTTGTTTGCATGCATATTAAAGCTAATTACCTGCTGCTTTTCATTGAGAGATTTCTGTGGTTTTTCCTCAGATTCAGGTTCACGTGCATTTGATACAGCAACTATTGTATCCTGAGACAGAGAATAGATAGTAATAAATAATTTGTTAACAAACCCACTATTATGATAACACTGCATTTTAGTATTATCAAAAAAATGAAAGTCCCCTTACTGTTGTCACCTTCATTTCTCCATTTGCAACATTTCCATTCTCTGGTGTTCTCTGCAAATTCAATCAATAATATAAATTTCCAGAAGCTTTTATGTCTCAATGCAAGGACAACTAACCAAAAAAAAAATCCTAGCTATACCTGTATAATTATTGACTTTGGCCGTGCATACAAGGATTTCCCTGTTGGTGATATGGTCAGCGCTTGCTGACGAAGAACTTGATTCTCTGACTCTGAGTTGGAAAGTTTCTCCTCTAGCCTGAAATGTAAATAAACTGAATTTTAGAACTTTTGATGTTCAGTGCAAAAGAAAGCAATTGTGCGGAGAGAGTGTGTGAGCACATATGTATATGAGAAGAGTGGATACAATCAAATCAAACAGTTCCATTCAGTTAAGCATTAACAAACCTCTGTACTGATTCCTGAAGTTGATCCACCTTTTGCACTGCATCTTGAAGTTTCTTGCCCAGTTCAGAGTTCCTTGCCTCAGCATCTGCACAAGCTTTCTTTGCCTCTTCTGCTGCCTGTCTTTCTGATAGCAGAGCAGCCTGGACAGCAATAGAATTAAATCAAGTCCTAACAGAGTCAACAGAAATAATCTCAAGCTGACTGATCATCAACATTTGTCAAATTTTCTTTTACAATAAGAACATTTTGATGCAAAGCAAACTGATTTATTTGCAGGCTGATCCACACAAATAAAGAGAACACGCAAGCATGTCATCTGAAACTTAGGCACTAGCTCAACTGCTAATCTTTAAAAAAAAATGCTTCAAAGGATTTCACACACAAACAGAAAAAAAAGGCATAGAAATACAAAAATAAATAAATGAATTGTTTTTCATCACTCTGGACATCTGTCACCAACTCGATTAAAGCTCTAGTCACTGCTCATAGTGAAGAGAATGGCCACTTAATAAAACTTCCAATAAGATCCCTTCAGATTTATGAGACAGAAGATGATATTAAGTGATGTAAAATTCACCATGGAGCGTGGTCACGTTACAGTGCATACCTTCAAACTCTCCACCTCAGCTGTTAACTGTTCAACCTTTTCTGTGTCTTGAACAAGAACAGGGGTCTCCTTAATGACTGGAGGTGCCTCTTCAATAGCTTTCCGAGCTGCCTCTCGTTCTTTGATTACTCTGGCATTTGCTTCTTCTACTTGTATTTGCATTGCATGCAAAGCATCCTGTAACTTGGCAATCTCTTGGGCCTTTTCCTCTTCCAAATCAGTCTGATTCAAATAAAAAAAATGAAATCATCATGCAGAGCATTTTGTCTTATGACCACCAGTATAAAGTAAAAAAGTACCCTCAGTCTCTTCTCTAATTGTAACCGCCATGTCAACTCTTCCACACGTTTCTCCAATTTGTCTTTCGCTTCTTTAAGAGCACCAGTTTCTCTTGCAGCCTGAAAAATTACACCAATCATCAGCATCTGAATTTTTTTCCTAAGAATGATGCAAGTGGCACTAAACCTGTTTCAAAACAAAATCACATCAAAGAATATGAACCTACCATTTTAAGTTTTCTAAGCTCTCTCCGAGCAACCCTTTGCCTCCAGCCACATTGAGAAACTAATGCAGCCTTTTGAAGCCTCTTATAATAAGAATATGCTATGTGGCTACGTAATTGAGCCTGAAAGTCATCAACATAATTACTCAAGTAATCAGTCATCTTGTCTAAGTTTCAGGGTAAAAATCAAAAGAAATAAATTTGATTCCAGCTATACCATCTGAATTTCCAAAAGGTAATTTAGAAGTTCATAGCTTCTTTTTTAATTGTAAGAAAGTATAATAAGAAGAGGTGTGGAGATTTGACCTGGATAGCAATAGCAGCTTTAGTTTGCTTTCTAAATCTGAATTCATCACGAGCAGTCATTGCCCTTAAGCCTGTCTGCAATGTAACTGCGGACAAATATATAGTTAAGTAGGATTTCCTGGCAGTATATCGTCTGAAGTTCCTCTGAATCTTCAAAGCTGCTGCTTCCCTTCGCAATTCCTCAAATAGTTTGCGAGCCAAAACACCTGATTGCAGTCACAAACAACAAAAAGCTTGTTGTCTCAATCAGAATTCAATGTTTAAAAATAGGAGAGCAGAATGATTTGTGCACACAGGTGCAGTAAACAAAATAATTGTTTGCAAAAACTAGCTTCACAAATGTGTACAAAAGTGAAACACAAATACATGCATGCCAACATGGCAGCATATTCAAGCACAGCTACACTGGCATGCATGTGAATCTATAGTTAATTGACTATAATGTCAATATGTTGGAGGAATGATGAACAACTGATATAACATTGAAAACAGCAAGAAACAAACAAGAATTGCTACAAAACAGAAGGGATTTAAGAAAATACCCCGGCAATGAGATTGTAAATGAATAGCAGCTTGCTGTAATGCAATAAACTCCTTGCGTGCAATATATGTGCGGATTTGTCTTTGAATGGTCCTAGCTGCATTTCCAAGCACCTCTGCTCTTCTCGCATCCAGTTCAGCCATCTGACCAGCTCTGAGGAATACCTTTGCCTTGCCTAGCTGTGAAGCCAACAATTTTGCACGCAGTTTGTTTCTGAGACTCAAGTAATACATTGGCAGGATGCAACAGAGACACGAGAAATTTACAGACAGGATATGTATGATGTGTTATGAGAAACATAAATGGGCGAGGTAGGGGAGTAGAGAGAGGGTGGGCTAGCCCTTGTATGTAACCCAATGCAATGAACTTCCCAATAGACAAAAAACAAAACAATGAATTTGACAGCAGTTAACCATTCTAGGCATTCAAAGATTCTGGAGAAGAGCTATGATGATTAGTTATTGGTGGTTACCGTTAGAGGCTCAAACACAAATATGAAGAAATGCCAATTGCTAGATTTTGAAATGTTACTGATATGGTACTTGAACAGTCCAAAGCAGTGGTTCGAGGTCCAAACACCACTCCTGGCCCCAGCCATTAAACCTAATACCCCCCAAATAACATTTGATGAAGGTAAGACTGCTTGGTTGGGTACTCAACACCAAGGAACCTGAAATAGGACAACTGGGGGGAAAAATTTTATTTTAACCAGCACCTTCTAGCTATAGCTGGTTATCACTCCCTTGGAAACTGAAATTACTCGGACCATAAGAGAGCCAGGAACTGTTTGTTTAAAGTTAACTTCCCTTGTGCTCTTTTTCTGGCACTCACTCACTCTAAGAATAGAAGATTGCCTTTGTTTGGCAACATATATGAGGTGTAGCACAGGCAAGCAGCCACATATACAGTTCAATGAAAGAAATTTAAAACAGATTTATTAGCCCTCTACTCTGTCTCATTATTCATTTTTCCTCAGCAGATCCCTTTGTCATTCTTAAGTAACAAACTAAGGACAATTAGTCAGAAAGAGAAAATTCATTACCTGATAACCCTTTAATCCCATTTTGTCCAGAATCATTTGGCAAGCAACCTTGTCATCATGGCTGCAAAGAAAGAAGTGACAACAGTTCATCAGAGAAATAAGTTTTTTTTTTTTTTTTTTTTTGGGTGGGGGGCCAGCAAACCCAAAGGCTCCTGATTATTTTTTTTGGCCCTTTGAACTATAACTTACTTTCCTTCCAAGACTTCTGGAGCAAGAACACCAAAACGGAGAAGAAATTCATAGAACGTTCGTCTAGTTGGATATCCAGCACAGCTGATCCTAATTGCCTCAAGAACACCCTAAATATTTAAAAAAAAATAATAATAATAATAAAGAGAGAGAAAGATATACATCACATAACCCAAATTGCCAGGATCACAAGCACAAATGTTAAATCTTGTAGGTTTGCAGAAAAAAAAATTGCATCAAATAAAACAGCCTTATTATACTTACACCACACCGTAGTTGCTGGATAATGTTAGCATTCTCAAAAATTGCAGGCTTGAGTGTATTGTTTGGCTTCACACATCTGATATAGTGGGGCTCAGTTGAACTCAAGGTCTCCATCAAAGATTGGAGTTGTAGCTGCAATTTTCAAACACCCCTACGATTGTCAAAATAATATAACATCTTCATAAATGAGCAGAAGTGCAAACAGCACCATGAAAAACAGTCCCTATTAATTTCATGTATCGCTATTTCATACTACAACTAGACATGGAGTATAACCATAGTCCAAAAGTGTGCACATACTTCTCTGGCAGTATTTTTATGTTCCTTAAAATGATTTTGAAGTTACACTGTAGATCAAGTCCAAACAGTGACATCTCAGCTGAAACAAAATGTATTTCTGCAACATATGCAATCCTCATGGCACCCAGAAGAATAAGGTTCTAATTTCTAAATAAATTATGCCTTTTTTGTGTGCAAATGTATAATCTACCAATCGAGATGTAATGCCTCTGTAGCATAGTTTAACTCGACCACATGAAAAGACTGCCATTGCCATTTCAAAAGATGAACTATAATGAATTGATAGGACTACACTGTTACCATTGTCTGGCTACAAGCCTTGCATGTATGTTAGGTCCATATCACCTACAATTTTCTACCTAATACAATATGAAATGGACACCTTGACAAACCATTGCATCATTTCTGCTCTCAGGGCAAATGCACAGCCACAGTCCCATTTCCTTCATCAAAAAACCGAAATGCAATAACTTAAAACAAGTGTTGTATACTTCTACATTCAGAAGAAGCTTTTTCCTCTTCTTTTTTATTTATCCCCTCTCTTTAGAAGGAACAACTGTTACATAGAACTAGAAGAAACATGTTATGATGACTCTTTCCAAATGAATGTCATTTCCATATGCCTGGAGTTTCAGGTAAATTACTCGATCCAAATTACCATTAAAAAGCTTTCTTGCCTGAAAACATTTTATCATCTTTCTATTGCCAAGCACACAAAGTTTTGGTCCATCAACAACAGATACAACAATTGAGCTCTTATCTTCATCTAATAAATTAGTTAATGATAATAAGTTCACTTTTAGATGGGCTGAGCCTGAGGAGAAAGTAAAAAAATATAGTACCTTAAAGCGTGACCCAATGGAAGAAAATTTAGAGGATTTTGATGATTCCTCTGGAAGTGGAGGAAAAAGACCAGCCACAAAGGAGCACTTTGAGGCCGTCAGGAGAGCTTGATGTTCTGCCACCACATAATCTTTGTTTTTGTCAAGGAACTGATCAGCTAGATAAGTTACCTGGAAAAAGTATGACGAATATTTTAGCATCTATTGAAGTTGCTAAGGAATTGAACAAAAATATACGAGAAGAAAAATGTTTACCTCCCCTGCATAATGAGATATGGTAAAGCTAGTACGAGAAAGCTTAGGTTTGATAAAGCGCTTGTTATTTTTAAATGTCTGGTACAACTTCTGAGCAAAAGTTTCATGCGTTGATTTAGGAAACATGCTGCAAAAAGCAGTTAAACATACTCAAGTCAAGTTTTGAACTATACAGCATAAGAGGCAGTTTATAGTGTGGATTCTGTGATCAAAATAAATATAACAAACCTTAAATGTATAAGAATGAAAAAAATAGATAAGTAGAATCAAATAATAGCTACATACCAGGCTTCATCTAGAAGTGCTATAATTCCCCCAGGTTTCTGCAAAATATTGAAGAGAAAAATCATAAACAGTAAAACACCTTACAACATACCAGAAGTAGAAACAAGTGCATATATACACACATACATACATGTCTATATATACATATAGAATCATAGATGAAAGAATATACTGCAAACGAATATCATAATGCTCCATCAAGCATATCATTCTTCAAACAAATGAAAATAACATAAATGAAAAGCATTGGGTGGTGTACAAGCATAAGACCTTTTCAATCAGATCTAAGACATCTTGATTATCAACAAATTCTATATAGCTCCAATTTATTTCTTCTTTTGTATACTCTTCCTGCTCCATTTTAAAGACATGCTGCAAACATACAACCAACATACAAACAAGTTCAGCAAAGCCAATGGTACCACAAATCAAAAGCAAGGACAACACCAAAAATTGCTGACCTGATTGAAATGCTGTTGCAGCTTCTCATTTGTAAAATTGATACAGAACTGCTCAAAACTATAGAAAAAGGTAAATTGCAAGTAGTGAGGCAAAATATTTTACTAGTAAACAAAATCTGAAGTTTAAAGGTTTACCACTTACCTATTGAACTTAAAACTTTCAAAACCATATATATCAAGAACTCCAATTAACTGTTTTGAGTTTGGATCCTGCCCAATTGAACTATTAATTTTGTCCACAAGCCTGAAAAAAAATATGAATAAGAACTCATTAGAAACTACAATTTACATGAAGATACTTTGGAATATGCACAGATTCATAGTTTTTTTTTCATTCTTATTGATGACCATTTCGCTAAAAGAATATCCCACGCACGGCACATATACACAGAAACACAAAGGGAGAGAAAGGCAATTTCCTTTACCAATCAAACAAGCGGGAATAAATGGTTTTAGCCAATGCGTCCCTGCTAACTACTGCACTGAGAGGGTCAAGAGTCCTTGTAATAATCTCTTCTGGAGTCACCATAACACGCTTTATGAGTGCATCTTCTAAGCTCTTGGCATCACACCTATAGTACAACATAAGTTAATTGACGTATATGTACAGAACAAGATCTCATAATACATCAAAAGACAGGAAGGAAATGAATAAAATATACTTGAGCAGCTCTGCTGTCATATCAAGATGAAACCTAGACTTCTCATCCTTGAGAACGGAAGAGTCTATCTCCTCTCCCTTCGCAAATTCAATGTTTCCAAGATGCAGAATTGCAGCTACAACCCTAAAAATTGCCTCCTGAAAAGAGAGAATGTACAAATTGCGAGTGCAGTAGAAAGCGCACAACATTTTTTAGACATAATAGTAGACTGACCTGTTCTTCTTCACTGATGCCAACTATATCCATTGCCCTTCTAGTTGCAAGATATTCCTCGGCATCATTTACTCCATCCAAAATATAGCAGTTGGATTGATTCAAGTAATGAAAAGATTTAGGGTTTTCCAACTTAAACTTTACTCTTTCCTGAAAATTGGAAGGGACAATTATCAATTACGTCTGCAAATACAAGCACAGGCAGTACAAATGCAATTAGGAGGCAGGATATGTTTCAACACAAAAGGCAAGGAATTAATACCTCGGGTGGAGCAGCACAGAGAAGGTAGAAACAATGATAGTTCCTTTCAGGATCAGAAATTTGGCAAACTCGAGACCTTTCAAGCAAATAAGTTCGTATAGCTGCCCCAGATATTCTCCCGCTCTTGTCAAATTGAATCTCAACAAATTTACCAAAACGACTGCATTTTGATACAAGATGAAATAAAGAAAAGTCAGATAAGTTCCTTGAAGCAAACATGCTTTTATGCACACAACAATCTGCACAACTTCTATAATGAATTCCAGTACAATCTCTCAGAACAAGTGAGGAGGGAAAATTGGTTAAAAAACAGGGGAAAGAACAGCCAATCTGAATTGCAGAGCCATTGACCCCAGTACATCCAAGTCAACCAGAACAGTAAATAACAACTGAAACATAAAGCATGGATGGCATTGGTTGCATTCACGATCTGTATCTACTTACTTCATTCTTCAGAAGAGGAGGAGAAGGACAAGCAAAGGACTATATTCAACCTTGTGCACATTACAGCTAACTAAACAAGGAATGTTCTATCCAAGTTACTGCCAAAATGGCTTCTTCCCTAAGGTAAAAGAATCCATATCCTCTATAATCTCTTATTTGATTAGCTGGTTGGACCTCTGAACCTCCAGATCAGATCACATAAAATAAATCAACAACATTGTTTTTAATTACATTAGTGAAAGAGTAAAAATGTAAAAACCTCGAGTTGTTGTTCCTGACTGTCTTGGCATTGCCAAATGCTTCAAGAACTGGATTGGACTGCAAATTTCAGTAGACCAGAAACACCATATCAGAAAACACTTCCCATAATTGATGGATATCTAAAATGTTTCCAGAAGTGTAAATCTAGGGCCAAGGTAAAAAAGATCTACATCTTACTTCTAGAACTTGTTGTTCAACGGTCCGCCCTTCCACCCCAGCTCGACCACCCAAGTATGCAAGATATCGCATGAGCATCTTTGTTGTCTCAGTCTTACCAGCGCCACTTTCTCCACTAACAAGAATTGAGTTACTCTTTCCCTCATTGATCATTGCTCTATGCAAGCAAGGCAGAGTTCAGAACAAACATGACAAGAAAATATGAGATCTAACAACTTAAATAACTTACCTGTATGCAACATCTGCAACTGCAAAGACATGAGGACTTAGCTCTCCAAATCCAGCACCTTTATATTGTTCCATCATGTGTGTATCATACAAATGTGGTAGTCTTTGAAATGGGTTTATTGCAATCAGTATATTTCCAGTATATGTCTGCAAGTCATACAAAACAAAGATTGCAATCAGGAACTTTCTTGATGTGACATTTATTCCAATACAATTGAGAAAGAGAATTCTGGAAGCATTTACATAAATTTCATTGAGTTCATATCTGGTAGCCAAGTTATGCAAAACTCCTGGTTCATGCAAATATGACAGCTTTGTCATGTCATCTACACCTCCTGGAGGAGCTTCAGTATCCTTGGGAAAAACTCTGGATATATTTGCAACAACCTGGAAAAAAAGTTTTCCAATTTGAATGTTATGAGACCATAAATTGAAAAAATGAATTTGAAAAAGGATAAGGAGAAGAGGGAAATCTTGAAAATGGCTAACTGAAGCCAAATATCAACCTATACTACAAGTTAAGTTACCAATCAACTCTTAATTTTCTAACCAAGAATTGCACTTTTGTAACAGGTAAATTAAATGTTTGAGATTGTATATTCTGATTTACGGAGTAAAAACCAATCAAAATCATTTATAAACTCCCAAGAAATATCATTTGAATATGATATGCATAGTGCAGATAAACACAATGAAATAAATCAGTATAAAGTATAGACTCACAGTTTTCCCATTTGTGGTATGAACATGAACTTCTTCACGATTTATTTTAAAAACTTCCCCATCTATCCATGCCACCTCTGGATCTTCGACCCATACATGAGAACCTACAATGATGTTAACTGGTGTGGCCTGAAAATAGAAATCCTGTTAGACATATAAAATAGAAGGATACATATCTTTTGAACAAGAATAGAATTTTATTTGAGTTGGGATTAAACAGTGAATTGAATATGAATAGCTTGTAAGATTTACTGATACTGACACAGCTGTTATAATGTTTTACATGAAAAGGTTGGAAACTGTCATAGAGATACAATCACTCAGAGAATGACAAACTTAGTGGCAATCAATTTCTTAAGCAGAAATAAAATATTGGTGTGAAAATTCATGAAGTAACCATAGCAAGAAGTGATTAGCAAGAAAAAAATCTCAATGGTTGCATTGGGCGTTGATATTCATGGAATATCAGCATGCAAGCATCTACTAAATAAGTAACAGAGACTTATTATCAAATTATGAAATAACTAAGAACAATTAGGTGAAGGAGGGTCGGAGGTGAAAGAGAGAGAGTAGGGAAAAAAGGATAAGGCAATGCTCTGACAACATTCCCACAAAAATACACAACATTCTAAAAGTCTTTCTACAACTGACTAAGAACTTAGCAGCTAATTATGTAGTCAACTCAGTAGTCCACATTGTATAGCAAACTCCCTGATTTCAAAAAAGAAGTCCCCAGGTTTCACCATTCTAAAGCTGGAAATGGTGATTAGGTAGTGATAGAATCAAGGTACCCACCATATACCATAAATGGAAATGCTAATTTGCCTTAACACCTTAACATTCATTCCATGTTACATATCAAAATCTCCATTTTCTCCTTGAAAAACTACAACTGCCAACTCCCAATAGTATAAAAAATGGAGATTGACATCCAATTTTCGAGTTGTCATTCATCCATGACTTCAGTGAAAAATAAAGAAGTTCAAAATAGTTATAAGTCCAAGCAATACTGAACCATGTTAGGCGTTAAATATACCATCCCTTTAAAAGTAATTCACCTATTGAACAGTTTATCACCAAATGATCACTACCTTACAAAAGTCTTATAGAATAATATTGCATCCATTTTGATTTCTCCAACATGTAATTAACAGCTATTTAAAATCTAACATATCCAACATCTACTAATGCAAGTAATTAAACAGTCCTGAAATTGAGATATAGTCAATGCTTTTCACAAAAAAATATCATAGCCGATAAAGAGTTCAATACACAAAGTCCATATTCCAAAAACATATCTCACAAACAAACAATAACAAAAAAAAAAAAAAAATACCTAATTGATTTAACTCAACAAATAAACCAAACTAAAAAGAAATTAACTAATCCAAAATTTTACAAAAATAAGAAATATTTTTCATTTCTTGAAGTTTACCATGGCGATCCTATACTGCGATCTTGTATCTTCTTCAACACATTAGAAGACACAAGACCAAGTCGAAGAGAAATGAGACTCGGTGAGTCGGATCGGGAACAATAAAACGAGTTAGGCTTTGTTTTTTGCGAGTTCCAAAGCTGCTGCTGCGGCGGTTGAATTGAATTTGAGCTGGAGAAGAAGATGATAAACCAGAAGCAAACAAAAGTATTTTTCGAGGATTTTGCCCTTTTTCAAAACCTTTCTCCTGTTTTTTCTTTTTTTTTTAAAAAAAAAAAAATCATTAATCTCAAATTCTCAATCTCTCTCTTTTTCTACCAAATAATGGGGTTAATGAAAGCTAGCTCTTAAACTCTTTCTCTCTCTAACTCAACTTCTCTGTGTTTCTCTCTCTAAAATTCTCTCTTACTAGTCAAGTGGGGTCCAAGCAAAGGAGCTGGCTAGCTGGGCATTCGTGGTCCCCACAAACAAATAAATATAAATAAAATAAAATAAACGATGATTTAGTTCTAAACCCGATATTACAGTTTCATTAGAGACAAATTATGTAATTTGCTTTTTCTTTGTTGTTAACCATATACTTGCTTCTATTTACCGAATCAGCCAACGGGCCATTGCCGGTACCGGCGGTGGAGGAATATATGAAAACAACATAAACTCTTATCTGTACGTAATATGGACTATTGAAAAACAGGTGGCACGTCATTAACCGACCCAGAGTTTAATTCAACAACAATTAACCGACTTCAACCCAAACTCTTAATAGTTTATATTTTTTTTTTCTTTCTATTCATTTTTTCTTTCTTATTTTGCCCATTCAAAAGAGGATAGCTGTAGAAATTTTCAAGATTATTTTATTTTCATTTCCCACAAGCCATGTGAAAATTAATAAATGGACTTGTTAAATAAAGATTTTAACATGAGATTTCTTGAATTTTGATATTTTAATTGTTTGTTTCATGGGAAAATACTCTATTCAAATCTGATTTTAATCAAAAATTTATTTAGATCATGAAAAAAATTACATTTAATCAGTTTCCTCAATTTTTAATTTAAGTCAAATTAAAGCATTTCCGTTCAATAAGTTTCCTCAATTTTTAATTTAAGTCATATTAAAACATTTTCGTCGAATTGAAGTTCACATCGTTAATTTATTTAGTTATAGGACTTATTACATATTTTTAATAATAAAATTTTAAAGAAGTATATTTTTAAATAATTAAATTTAAATTTAAAATTTCATCTAATGAACCACGGCCATAAATTTGTAGTGATGAACTCAAATTTAGCCGTTTTCAAGTGCTTTTGTTATTGCTCTCTTTCGCATCGTGGTTACTGCCATTGCGATTGATGCCGATCATCGCTTCTCTACTCTGGCCGGTTTGAACAACCAGCGGCACTCGATCGAGCATCGATGGATTATCACGAACCGAAACTTTAATCTGCACTGCCTTTCACCTCCAAGCCCAGCTATCGCGAGCAATCTGCAGCTTTCAATTGAGCTTCACCGAGTCACACTATAACGAGCCATACAGGGGGTATAATTATAATATAAATAAGATTTGGATGTCAATTTGATGAATATGAGAGAAATGGTAGGAGGGTTTAGCCAATTCTCATAATCTATCCATATATTTAGTTTAATATATAGTGAAAGACTTTTACATACTTTATAATGGTGGCATATCAAATTTAAAGTCATTTCGAGTTATATTAAAGAAGTTATGAGGGACTCTGTTCTTCTTCGCACAAGTTTTTCCTGTTCACACAGTCAAGATTGCTGATATTGCATATTATAGGTGAGGGTATTATTGTGTATACTCTTCACCATCTCCGAATCCATTTGTCGGTTATTGAATTACGGCTTAAATGAGCTACTCTATTGTGAACTAGGAAGCAGACTTCATATTTAGGAAAAAAAAGTAAATTGTTTTTATAAGGAAGGAGCTCTATGTACACTATAAGGCATGAGGCCTATAATGCACGTATCTCCTTAACTAGATATTACGATATAGAGAAAATTATATTATACGACTTGTCTAATTGACTAGTAGATTGATCGTACTCGAATAAATTCGTTTATTAGTACTAATTGTTGGCATGTTACTTAACATTCGAAAAAAGGCTGATCTAGATAAGTAAAAGTCTAAGCACCGCACAGAGATTTAGGAGTGACAAATCCTAGCCCCTTGACACACCCCGTTCCCAAACTTGGATTGGCACCATCTTCTCCCTTGCAGATGAGTTGGATCTGTGCACTTATTTTCAAAGTAAATATTTGAGCAAGATCCTTGTAGTTACTAATGGAACTAAAGAGTCCAGATTAGCAGTTGTTAACGAAAAAAAATGATCAATTAAGGTCAAGACCCGAGATTTGGATTTCCAAAATCTGAGTTTCATCTTTTTAATTTTAATTTTAATTTTGAATTATAATTTTAATATTTTTTAATTATTTTAAATTATAATTTTTTAAAATTTCATCATTTAAAATTATGAAATGGACTCTTATAATCAAATAAATTAACACTATAAACTTCAATTTGATGGAAGAAAATTTAAGGGTGTATTCAATCCATAATTTTAAAGATTTTTATGAATTTAAAAAGTCATAGTGTATTTAATTTAGATTTTTAAATTTTTTGTGAAAATACGATGATATTCACTTAAAAATTTTAAATATTATAAAAAATATATGAAAATGATAAGGTATTCAATTAAAATTTTTATATAATTTTTAAAAATTAATCGGTATTCAAAAAGTCATTACTTTTTTAAAAAATAGACTTTTAAAGATTTTGAATAATTTTTTGTATGCTATTACTAACAAAATCTCTCTAAAATTCTCATTTACTTCTTCTCAATATTTTAAAAGATTTTGGATAATTTTTATTTCATATATATTAACATGAGAAATAATCAAATCAAACCAAATGATTACTGTAAATAATGAATTAATTTTTTAAAATCATTCGTTTGAAAATATATACAGGTTATATAATATTTTAAATATATTTCATTTGTTTTCATTTTTATATTATTTTATAACTCATTTTTTATTGAATATTATGATTAATAATTTAAATTTTTATATTACCATATATATAAATAAAAATATCGACGGGGAGACCAGCATAAAAATTAATAATAATTATTATTGTTATTCATATAAAAAATATAATAATTTTATATTTATATTTATATTTATATATTTTTGTTTGGAATGATATTTATATATTCTTTTTTAAGTATAAAAAATACTTAAAAATTATTTTTAATAATAAATTGGATGAAACACGAGTTTTACTAACTATTATATATTAAAATTGAAATATAAATAAAATTTTAAAATTCTCTCTATGCTTACTATTTGATTTTTTTATTATAATTTTTGAAATTTTTACATAGTTTTAAGTATTTAAAAAATAATTAAAAATGAATATTTAGTAATTATTAAGGTATTTAATATTAGAGTTTAAGATTTTTATTAATTTTTTATTTAATAATATTATTTAAATAAAATAGATGAAGAATAAAAAGTAAAGTTAAAATATATATATATATAAAAAAGATAATAAATACTTTTAATATATTATAATATAATTGTTTTGATTATATTTTTCATAATTTTTTATTTCTTTTATTGAATATATTATAATTAATAATTTAAATTTTTATATTAGTATATAAAGTTAAAATAAATATATCGAGGACAAGACCAAATAAGAATAATAATAATAACTTTATATTAATATACCTTTTTATTTAAAATAATATTTTTATCTCTTTATGAGGCATGAAAATTAATAAAAAATATTTTTAATAATAAATTATGTAAAATGTATTTTTACAAATTAATACATATATAACTGGAGTATATATAAAAAAAATTGAAACTCTCCGAATAATCATTATTTTATTATAAATTTTTAAAAATTTAATATATTTTTAATATTTAAAATAAATATTAATTAATTAATAAAATATTTAATACAAAAACTTAAGATTTTATATTTTATTTCTTTATTTAGGATTAATTAATTTTACATTAGCAATATTATTTTTTTATTTTTTTAAAAAAATATTATTATTAAAAATAACAACCTATTATTAATATGAACTTAAATAAAAAAATCTTCATTTACTGCAAATTTTAAAATAATTATTATAAATTAATCAAAATCTATAAAAATTTCTTTATATTTATAAAATAAAAGCATACAAAAATTATTCATAAAATCATAAATTCTGTAAAAATCATTCAAAACCTATAAAATTCAATAAAAATCATTTACTTAAATAAAATTTATAAAAATTATTAATTCTCTTCATTTAATACATTCCTAATTTCACTCAAATTAAAAATTGAGGAAGTTGATTCAGTGAATTTTTTTATGACCTATATTGAATTTTTAATCAAAATTCAGATTCTTAAATGGGTATTTCCTCTTTGTTTCATACTCTAAAAGGGTAAATTTATACTTCTATTTGCACGCCAAAAGAAATTTTATGTAGGGCAGGAAACTAAAAGTATTATTTTTTCCAACCAAGTAGAAAAGTATTAAAAAATAATATAAAAAAAAAAATGTGAGACATTACAATAAGATGTCCGCCCACCATTTGATGGCGCCTAAATTTTTTAGCTAAATATTTGAGTCGGAGAAACTCTATCCTGTATAGCAGCTAATACCGTCATTATGTCCTTATAATTCGGTATTTATGACACGTACCGTAATGGTGATCCCGATTCTCCGATAGATTTTAAACGGGGCTTCAAAAGTATAGTAATTAAGTACTTGATAAATATTTTTTTAATTAAAATAATAAATAAGGATGAAATTTTCGTAGAGTTAAAATGAATTAGGATTACTCGTCCCAAAAAATTATATTAATTTATAAAATAAATATTTTATCTATTTAAATATAATTTTTTAAATAAAATTAATTTTTAATTTACTTAAAATTAATTAAAAAATAATAAATTTATAAAAAAATTTTATTTAATTCATTTAAATACGTAGCGAATTTTTGATTTAAAGAAAAAGTGAAATGATGGAACAAGATAAAGAAATATGATACTAAAGAATCAACCTTAAAAGGTTGAGAAAAATGTGATAATAAAAAATTAATTTTAAAAAAAGGTTGAGAAAAATGTGATAATAAAAAAATTAATCTAAGCTTGTTTGATTGGATAAAAATAATAATAAAAATAAAGAATAATTGTTTGATAATACTAAAAGTAAATTATATTAATTAATTCATATTATCAACCTCAATTCGATTTTCATTATTTAAAAATTTATAATATTATGATAACAATCACTTGAAAGTCTTTTAGCCAATATTTTGTTCAATTCACTAATAGAACGCTAATGTAGATGACACCTAATACATATTAATTTTCTTTTGGCCATGTTAGACTTTTCTCATCAGTTTTTCTCTCCTCGCACGCACCCTAAAGTTTCTATCTCTATTTTTTTTTAATAATAAATATTTTAATATTAAATATAAATATTCATGTGCAAAAAAAAAAATATATTATTTTAAGTAATATTAACACATATTAATAAACTTGATAATTTATATAATAAAAATAAAGAGAATATATTAATTTTTCCAACTAATTATGCATGTAATGCATTATGATAATTCAAATAAATTATTATGATATTTAAAATATTAAATAAATATCAATCATCATGTATAACATTTGAGATTATTTATCAATTTTCTCAAAGTTCTTTTAAATTAATATATTATAATAATTTAAATGAATCATTATGATAATTTAAATTTTGAATAAAAAATAAAATAATGTAATAACAAATAATTTCAGAATTGGACTGGTAAAAGAATCGGTGAAAACAGATGATCAGATATTTGATAGAAATTAAACAGATTAAACTGAAAAAATTGAAGTACATATATATATATATAATTTGACATTTATTACATATATGATTAAAATAAATATAATATAATTATATTTAAATCAAAAAATTATATAAGACCATAATTTTTATGATATTAATCAAATCACATTTAATCAAAAGTTATATTGAGTAAGTTATGGACATTCACTTAATTAAATATTTACTCACATAATAAAATAACATATAATAGGGTCATGATTTTAGCGTCGGGTAAATTTTAACATCGGATAAAATTGAAACGAAATTATTTAAATTTTTTTAATTTATTTTAATTCAAAATGATGTCGTTTTTATTTGACAAAAATAATATCATTTTGATAAAAAATTAAAATAATTAAAATAAAAAAATTCAATCCGCTCGAATCGAAAAAATTAATCCGGACTAATTTATCGATTTTTTAACTAATTTTTGAGGGACGAGTAAATGAAAATTAACCGAATCAATTATTAATTCAGTTTTTAATTTTTTTAATTCGATAAACTGATTCGATCCAATTTTAACAATCATGTAAAAACTTAACTTTTTTTTTTAATTATTATTATTTAAACAAATTTGTAACCTAAACTGCAAATGAATCATTGTCACCATCATTACAATTTAAACCATTAAATATTTATATAATTATGATTTGTAACATGAGAAAATTAAAAATATGAAATTTCATAATTATTATAATTTAATAAATTTTATAACCTAAATTATTTATTTATAACATTATTTATATATATATAAATATATATATATATATATATATATATATATATATGATGTTATAAATAAATAATTAGTTAAAATAATAACTATATGTATGGTTTGTTAATTACTATATCAACATTCAACACAATAAATAGCTACAGATACACAAATCACATAATTATAATATATGTGATTTGTGTATCTGTAGCTATTTATTGTGTTGAATGTTGATATAGTAATTAACAAACCATACATATAGTTATTATTTTAACTAATTATTTTTTGTTGGCATAATTATAACCTAAATTATTTATTTATAACATCATATATATATATATATATACTATTTTATTATTTTCTCTTATTTTTCTATTTATTATAATCATATAAATTGTACAAATATTAAAATACAATTAGTTACAAAATTTAATTTTAACAAAAAAAAACTTCAAATATTATTATGATATGTTGACAATTTTAAGAATCACAAAATAATAAATATTAATTTAGTAGTTATTAATGAAAAATAATATTCAATTAATATTTATTTAATTATTAGATTGTTTTATTTATAAAAATATAAATGAATAAAGTATAGAATCTAAAATAATTAATAAAAATTATAAAAGTAAAATAAAATTAACAATGATAAAATATATATAAAGATTATTAATAGTCACGTGCAAAACACGAGTTAAATTGCTAGTTTATATATAATAAATAGAATGTATTATAAATTTTCATTAAAAAATTAAAATTACTTCATTTCAAACATAAGAATTAAATAATCGACGTTTCAAGGGAGAATATCATAATAGTAATTTACCCTTTGCATATTTATAACATTTTTTTATTTATTTTCTTTTTGACTTAAAGTTTCTCCAATTTTACTTCTCTAATTTTAGAGTAATAAAATAAAATTTTATACATCCATCCAATCCAATAAAAAATTATAACATTTTGAAAAAAAAATAAAATACATTAATAATAATATAAAATATTATACTTACTTAATATTGTACTTAAATACTTAATCTTATATACTTAATTTTATTTTTTATAAAGAACTTTATAAATTTTTAATTTTAATATATAATATATTATTTCAATTTTATATATTATTTAATATTTTCTGTTTTCTAGTTATATTATTTTAATAGAACTTAAATAGAATTTTAGATTTTATATATTTTATTTTTTTATTTTAATTATTTCAAATATTTTATTATTTTTATATTCTATTAATTTCCTATTTTTTAGTTTTCATTAAATAAAAAAATATATTTTTACTGAAAAATATATATATAAATTATAATGATTAAATATATATTCACTTATTAATTTGAATATATGAAATAAAAATATGATTGACATATGATAAAGTCAAGAGTGACTGTAGTGTCATATAAAATAAAAATAAAAAAATTAATATATGTAAAGCGAATAATTTAAAAAAAAATGTAAAAATGTTAGTATTTTCAAGATTAGCTATCTCAAAAATTAAAGAAAATTATTTATTATAAAAATACAATACAGCTAATTAAGTTATTAATTTAATGAATACAGAACGATTTTATTGGTGATTTAACTTTTTTCTATAACTTTCATTTCTCCAATCAGTATTTGTATTGCTAGTTTTCTAAATACAGTTTTTTTTTTTCCTTTGTTAGAGATTTTGTATATAAATTTAATAATTATAACTTATACATGTATACCAATGAGTTTCTATATATGTATATATACCAGTGAGTTTCATATCACGTAATATTAAAATTATTTTTAAAACCGTAAAATTTTGAATATAAATACATAATCAAAATTAAATTAATAATTTTTTTAATATATTACTTAGTACCAAATGAATGTATTTAAATATAATATTTATATATATTTACTAGTTAAAGTTATTTCTATATACATGAGATTGATCATAGAAATTTCAATAAAAATATATATTAATTTATACATTGTGTTGAATGTGGATTAAAAATGTCACGATATAGTAATTAATAAAGTATATATGTATGACTGTTATTTTAACTATTTTTTTATTCACATAATTATATTTTTATATATATAAAGTTAAATATAATAAATTTTTTATAAATTAATATTATTAAAATTCATGCATTTTATTATTTAATTGAATGTTAATTTAATTTATTAATTTAAAATAAAATTATAAAAAATTATTATATAATAAAAATTATTAATTTATAAAAATTTTAATGTATAGTTTAAAGAAAAGTGCATAAATCAATAAAAAAATATATATGAGATTTTGATGATATATTGGATAGCAGCGACAGCGAGAAGAGAAAAGTTAAAAATGGCTTATAAACAACAACCACTCGCATCAGATCGCGTCAATCTCCAAAATTAATTTATATATATTTTTTTATATAATAATAAAACAACTCTCTCTCCCTCTTCTCAGTTAGATTCACAGAGAAAATGGCAAGTTCTTCTTACTCTGCACTGTTACACTCTTCTTCTATCGCTTCCTCTTTCACTCATAAACATAAACAATTCCATCAAACCCCTAAATTTTCATGTTCTTCCTCTACACTCGATCCCTCCCATTCCTCTAATGACACTCCGCCACTCACCACCAAGCACCGCCGCCCCGCTGATGAGAACATCCGTGATGAGGCCCGCCGTCAACGATCTTCTTCTGCTGCTAATACCTTTTCTGCTAAGTATGTCCCCTTTAATGCTGGGCCTGACTACCGTGAGTCGTACTCTCTTGATGAGATCGTTTACAGAAGTCGTTCTGGTGGTCTTCTTGATGTTCAGCATGATATGGAAGCTCTTAAGAAGTTTGATGGTGCTTATTGGCGTGACCTGTTCGACTCGCGCGTTGGGAAGACTACTTGGCCGTATGGGTCTGGAGTTTGGTCTAAGAAGGAGTGGGTATTGCCCGAGATTGATTCTGATGATATAGTGTCGGCTTTTGAAGGGAACTCGAATTTATTTTGGGCTGAACGTTTTGGCAAACAGTTTTTAGGCATGACTGATTTGTGGGTTAAACACTGTGGCATTAGCCATACCGGCAGTTTTAAGGATCTGGGCATGACTGTTTTGGTTAGCCAAGTGAACCGTTTGCGCAAAATGAAACGCCCAGTCGTTGGAGTTGGTTGCGCGTCCACAGGGGACACATCAGCGGCACTCTCAGCATATTGTGCGGCGGCAGGGATTCCATCGATTGTTTTCTTGCCCGCTAATAAGATCTCAATGGCGCAATTGGTGCAGCCAATTGCAAATGGAGCTTTTGTATTGAGTATAGATACTGATTTCGATGGGTGTATGAAACTAATCCGTGAGGTTACAGCCGAATTACCAATTTATTTGGCGAATTCTTTGAACAGCTTGAGGCTTGAAGGGCAAAAAACTGCTGCAATTGAGATTTTGCAGCAGTTTAATTGGGAAGTGCCAGATTGGGTTATAGTTCCAGGTGGTAATTTGGGGAATATATATGCTTTTTATAAAGGGTTCAAAATGTGTCAAGAATTGGGGCTTGTTGATAGAATTCCAAGGCTAGTTTGTGCTCAAGCTGCAAATGCTAATCCGCTTTACTTGTATTATAAGTCTGGGTGGAAAGAATTTAAGGCTGTGAAAGCGAATTCTACATTCGCTTCAGCTATACAGATTGGAGACCCGGTTTCTATAGATAGAGCTGTGTATGCTTTGAAGAATTCAAATGGGATTGTTGAGGAAGCCACAGAGGAGGAGTTGATGGACGCAATGGCACAAGCTGACTCTACTGGGATGTTTATCTGCCCTCATACTGGGGTTGCATTGACGGCATTGATTAAGCTTAGGAATAGTGGGGTTATAGGGCCTATGGACAGGACAGCGGTGGTGAGCACAGCTCATGGATTGAAATTCACTCAGTCTAAGATTGATTACCACTCCGACAAAATACCAGATATGGCCTGCAGGTTTGCTAACCCACCTGTGCAAGTTAAGGCAGATTTTGGGGCAGTTTTTGATATTTTGAAGAACTATTTGGGTAACAAGGCTCCTAAATGAGGGGTTTTGTGACATTGTAAGCTCAGCACTTGTACTTTCTGAGTTTGCGTTTGGTTTTTAAGACTCCTTTTTTTTAATCTTGGTTTTTCCTTGTTACAAATTTTGTAGTAGGTTACTTGTTTTATAAGATGCGGGTTATTTTTGTTATACAGGATAGAATCTTCGCTAGGTTTTGTTGAATTTTAGAAGTAGAAGCATTACCCTCTTTTGGACAAGTTCATGGTTCTTGTAATAAGCTGCTATTTGGCATACGAACTTTTTTGGCAGTTTGTGTCCGTCTGATTCGAATCCGGGTCAGGGACAGGGCCAAGCTAAAAGGGATGGGGACAAGTGCTTCCACTCAAAACTTTGAAAACATTAAATAATATTTTTTTTATTTTGATTTATGCCCCTCTGAAAGTTTAGTTTGCCTCCATTGTCTATATACATTGAAAGATTTTGCCCATTCCTGCAAAAATTTTGTCTATCATTTCCTCTGAAATCATAATTGTTATTGACTGATTATTGCTATAGAATGAAAAAATAAAAAAATAAAATCCAATGAATATATTCCTTGTAAGTTTGGCATCATAACACTTGTTAAAAGCAACAAAGATTTAATAGAACAAGGAAATCCCAAAAAGAGCGCAAGAATAGAATTAGGTCAGTAGCCCAAGTTGTAGAAAAATTTATCTTTTGGATCTCTTTTCTTAGCAGGTTAAAAGAAAAAAAGAGAAATGAACAATCGAGGCAAAATTGTACTTTTTAATGTCTTACATACACTTTTAATAAAGGGGAAATGCTTTTCTTTTTTATGGTTGATTTTAAATATCAATTTACTGTATTGAGAGTTTTTCCTATTACTTTTGTGATAAGATATCTTATTATTAAATTTTTGTGCTCCTAAACAAAATCCATATCCCCGCCAATGCTGTGGGTATGGGATGATGGGAACTCTTTGATATATTTGCTTTTGGTATCATGTGCTTACAGATTTAAATGACTGAACTTTTTAGCCTGTTTTCTAATAT
This sequence comes from Aleurites moluccanus, assembly GCA_948193065.1. Lineage (NCBI taxonomy): Eukaryota > Viridiplantae > Streptophyta > Magnoliopsida > Malpighiales > Euphorbiaceae > Aleurites > Aleurites moluccanus. The sequence goes on from CANXYC010510249.1 coordinate 48,357, forward strand.
TAGTTGAGTCAAGGTATAATGTGCTCTTTAAGCAGTCAGGCAACCTCCAAAATGTTCTGTTGTCAGTAAGAAACTTTAAAGTGAAGTAACTATTAAGTAACCTACAGAACAATTCAATCTCACTAGTTGTTTTTTTGTGAAAGAGGAGATTTTATCATTTGTACAAGTTCTGTCTGTATGATGATGATAATAGGGTGTAGCCTGCTGAAAAGTGAAAGCAACTATACATGCTGTTTGAGGACCGCCAATTGGTGACGACCTTACACTAAGGGTTACTAGAGCTGATAGTGTCCCACTCAAACTCAAGTTCATGATATGATATTTGGAATGCTCAAGTTCAACTCATCTTGACTCTGTTAATATTAAAATGCAGGTCAATTGCATTTCGAGACATAGTTTAGCGGTAAGTGCATATTATCCTGAGTAATAGATCCAGCAATAAGTGTATATTCTCTTGAGTAATAGATCCAGGATCAATTCCCCCTCCCCGACATGTAATTCCTAAAAAAAAAAATACAGGTCAATTTATTTGTTAATCTCAAATTAAAGCTTGAATAAATATGTTCCATAGTTGCTTTTGGCAGAATTTAGTTGCGGGCAACATGATGGTATTTCAAAGGAACAATAGTGTTTCTTGCCTTTTTTTCTGCTCAAGCTTATGAAATCAGATCTAAAAGACACAAGCTCCTAGCAACTTTGAAATTCAGATGTTTCTTTGCTTGTGATGAATACAAGGTATGGTTCATATGGGGGAAAAATTAGTGGATTCTGCCTCTCGATAGATTGTTAGTGAGTTTAGCCTTGCAACTTGTTTAATGTTGAAGCTTGTGGTAGTAAGTTTTATACTATTATCTGGTAGGCTTTTTATACTCTTTGTAAGACCGTTGTGGCTTGTTTTGCTTGCAATGTATCTTGATAAGTAAAGCAAAATATAAGTTGAGGGGGGAAATAGTTCTCCATTTTTTTCATGTTGGCGTAGAGGAAACTTTTATGCTAATCAGACTGATACATTTCTAAACCAGATGAAGAAAATTAATGGAGTGGGTAAATATAAGAATTTATAGTCTCTTTTGATACAGAGGGATGGTTTTTTTTCTCTTCCTGTATATTATAATCCCTTGTACAAAGCTTTCTCTAGTTCTCTTTCCTTAATTCCCCTACTCCAATTTAGTGGAATATGTCTATATGAATAGATATGCATGTTTTAGGGGCTTTTTTTTTTGTCATGTCGATGGCCAGTGGGCTGCTTTGTAGCCTACGAAGCTCCCAGGACATGAAAATGCTCTGCTTGTGCACAGTGGCCCCTTGTTTGATTTTTCATATAGGTAAAAGTCGCATTTTAAGCATAACTTTTGATTTTGCTATAGAATTTCACTTGATTGTTTCAAAATTATATAATTGAAAGAGTGTTCCTAATATCTAAATATCATTTCTAAGGCAAATCAAGCATATCTGGTTATGTCAGTTCCAATTCTAAAGTTGCCATGCACCAATGTAATCTTCCTTTTTTCACAAAAATCTTTTGGATTAAAAAAAAAATCTCAATAAATTTCTCTCCACCATTGACATCAACCGACTATTGATTTCAAGATGGCAAGGCACCAATGGCGATGCCAGGGAGCCAGAGACATGACAATTGGCTGGGGAAAGCTGATGCTGAGGGCTCCCCAAATTATGCACTAGCAGGGTCCATCTCCTACAACTGAATCTTATCCTATTCTCCATCCTTATCCTTTCCTTTCATTATCCACTCATAGCAAACAAATGGGTAAATGGTAGGAATGAATCTCGGACTTGTCTCTTCCCTTTACCATATGAAATTAAGCAGACGATAAAAGGATCCAAAACCAAACATTTCTCTCAGATCAATTTTGAGGCATAACAAAAGCATAAGTAAATCTTGTAACAATAAATAAAATTTATTTTGAATCTTCACTAATATTAAATCCATCTTTTTAATTTTCATTCATAAAATAATAAGAAGAAGAAATAAATAAATAGCATCAACAATACTATTTATAGCATTGACTAAAATTTATTATTAACTTTTCTTCCCATTGATAAAAAATAAAAATTTATTTACAATTACAAATTATATTTCAATTATATTAAAAATTTAAAGTAAAACTATTTTAAGAATAAACGTCAATATTTGAATTTTATCAATGTTAAATATTATTTTTTTAGTACTAAAAAAATATAAATGATATTTCAGTTATATTATTTATTATTTCATAACAAAATTAACAAATGTAACCACTATAATATTATTATGAATTTTTTTGTTACTTTTGATTTAAATTATATTTTCTTAATTCAGTATTCAATAGTAAAAATTAATTATTATAAAACTCATAAAATAATAATGTAGTTGATAAATATAAACATCATAATAAACATGTATATTATTTTTTATAATAATTTAATAATATAATATACATCAAATAAATATATACCTATAAAATGAGATTAATATGCACCAAATAAATGTAAGACAACATTCAAAGAACAAATTAAATGATAAAGAAAATTAAGAAAAATAAATTTAAAAAAAAAAGAAAAGAAAAAAAAAAATTGTTTGGATTTTGGATGTCTGTGGCTAACTGTCAGTGCGAATTCCCTTGGCTATTTGGTTTTGACATATAGTTGACCTTGGGCCAATAAATTAATCTGGAAGGGTAGAGCAGTAAATGGAGCCCATCTCTATACCATGTTTGGCAACAAAGAAAGGAAAAATAATGAATGAAAGATTCTCATTTTTTTTTTTTTTTTTTTTTTTTTAAATTCATTCAAAAGGCTTTCGGCTCAAAATTAATAATTTTTTTAAATGGCTGATGATATTCACTGAGGAGTATTTAGATAAAAACTAGAGTTTTATTAAAATAATCAGTTTTATTAAAAATGAACGTTAATTATAAAGTTCCTCCCTCAGTTTTTAAAATTTACGTTAAATATTAAAAATAATATAGTTTTCTTTTTTTATTCAAACATTTCAAAAATCACAAAACTCCTTAACTTTCTCCTAAAACGCAGCTTATAGCGTTTAGCTTCCTATCCAAACACCCCTCTCATTAATTTAAATTTTCGATTTATAATATTGGTCAAAATCAATAATTTTAAATAAAAAGTTGGACTAATATATTAGCAAGTTTTATCTTCATCATTGGTTAATATTTCTATACTTTAATTTTTAATTATAAAATTATAAATTATTAATATAATTTATAATATTTTATCTAAAGCTATATTTTAATTTGTAAAATTTTGATTTCATTTTAATTTTTAAATTATTATATTATGTCATAAGCTATTTTATTTTCTTTAAATTTTATAATTTTCGATAATAGCAATACATGAATTAATTAAAATTATTAAATTGGATAAATCAAAATTTATTTTAAGATGAATTTGAAGAGTATTTTTTTAATTAATCATATAAAAAATATTAAAAAAGTATAACAATAATAATAATTTACTTGAATTAAGGCTCATTTACAGAGTTATTGTCAAATATCAATAATTTTTTTTTATAATGTCATATAACAAGATAAAATAATATAATATAACGATTTATTTAAACTATAAGTCACTTCTTTTTTTTTTTTTTTTTTTTTGAGGAATCAAACTTGTCATTAAACTAAACTGGGAATACAGCAAGATCTGTACACAAAATATTACCCAAAGAATGGGGTGGGTTCATGATCCAATCAACAGGTCATGAATTTGGCAAGCAACCCTTTGCAACCCAGTCAGCAGCCTTGTTTGCTGAACGAGGAACAAAGTTAACAGAAGCATTAACAAAGCCAGTTAGCTTAAAAACCATGTTAGCTATAATGGACTCGATGTCCCACAGTTCACTTCCACCTTGATTAATAGCTTTGACAATGATTCCAGCATCTGATTTCACTACATATGATTATACTATATAAGCCATCAATATATGTGGGTTCAAGAGATAAAAAATTTATTTATTTTAAATAAAATCTCAAGTCTTAGTAATAAAAAATATAAATATTAAGGAAATTTTATTCTCTCAATAAATATTTTTTTTTTTATATTAAATTAATTAAATTTAAATAATGCGACATCATATTAAAATATATATATTTAAGTCACTTCTGGTTGTTTCTATAGAATTCTATTTTATTCATTTGATTTGACATGTTGGTTTAATGATATTTTCCTTTTTACCACGTTACAAAATAAAAAAGCAATTGATTGATTAGACCTATTGATTAAAAGCTCGAAGACGGAAAGATCGATGCTGATGGAGCAACAGAGAAATATATAAGCATCTGAAAAAATTCACACTAGAAATCAAACTTTCACATCATTTTTCAAATTAGATACTAATTACTAAATTATTGGGTAACACCATCAAAACAACCAAATCCAAACTTAATAATATTCAAATCTCACACTCTAAAGATGGCTCAAAGTTGTGACAGAAAAAACACAACCAGAACCCTTAAACCATTAACATGGTGCATCGGTTCTATCTTTTATAATATCATCAACATTCCAAACTAATTTAAACAAATAAAAATCCAACTCACATTATCTATAAAGGGAGCTCTGAGAGCTGGCTGAAAAAACTTACCCAGAGCTTCATCCTATTTATATATTTATACATACCACACCGATATTTATAGTATACTATCATGCATTATATGTTCAAGTATTCCTGTTGTGTAGCTCATAATGCTTCGGCTAATTTCTCTGTGATTCGAAGGCCAAATCCAATCCAAAGAGGGGAAATGAAGGAAATGTGTGCATACTTGAGAGTCAGTTTCATAGTGTTGATGGGCCTAGGTTTGGGCCTGATTCTGGGCTAAGGCCCATATTTCTCTTCTCCTTCAAGGAGTTTATTTTCTCTAGTCTCCATTCACCTCTGAGCCTGGCAATGAAAGTATCAGCCTTGGCATTCACATCTGGGCTGGGACAGAACACGGACCCACGGCTTCCATCTCCACCCTCCGTTAGGTTGACTGTCTCCGTTGACCGCCTATCCAGCTCATCCAACTCTGGAGAGCTGCTCCGTGAGCTATGGCCACTCCTTATCTTAACATAGTCTCCCTTGACTGTAAATCTGAATCCTGGCACTCTGAACGGCGGAGGCGGAGGCGGTGGAGGCATAGGAATTACCGGAGATTGTCCTCCGTTATTCACATTTTCCTCGTAGTAATTTTTGGCTCTTGTTGGTAACGGCGGCCTGCCTGTGGCGGTAGAATTTCCCCTCCTGTAAGGTGCTCGTGGAGGTGTTGGTGGTGCCGGAGGTGGTGGCGGTGGCTGTGGTGCTGGTGATGATATATGATTTTTAAGCTTGGACCACCTCTTTGATGCGGAGTTAGACGGTCGTGGTGGAGGAGGTGGTGGTGGTGGAGGAGCAGAAAATGAATGAATTCTCTTACTTTTGGTCCCTTTTCTGAACAAATTATGAAACATTGATGGTGGCGGTGGTGGTGGAGGAGGAGGAGGCGGCGGAGGTGGAGATACAGTGGAATATTGCGATTGAGGCGGAGAGTGGAGTGTATCGTTGCTGTATAAACTCTTTGTTTTTTGTTTCTTCTTTCTTTTACTCTGGTGATATAATGATATCAGAACCATTTTCAACTCCTTAGTAGCATTATTCTTTTTACGTTCTGATCGAGTGGCCTTCATGACTGGCGGAGGTGGTGGAGGCCGTGGAGGCGGTGGTGGAGGAGGGGGTGGTGATGGTCGTGGATTTCTGATATTTGAGAATTCAAATTCACTTTTAACCGCTCTCTCCGCTTTCTCTTTACGATTAACTGAATTATGAGTACGCCTCTGTTTGTGATTCCTCACCACTGGAGGAGGTGGCGGAGGTGGTGGAGGAGGAGGTGATGCCGGCGACTTTGGTGGTGGAGGACGCGAGTGGGAAGGCAATGATGAAGGTCGAAGTATATAAGTATCAACTGGAATTTCCTTAACATTAGATTCTTCAAATAAACTTCTCTGCCTCCGATGATAAATATATTGAGAAGATGATGATGTCGCCGGAGACCGATTTTTGATTATTTCAAAATCATCAAAAAAACGAAACCGATCAATATCATCACCGGATTCCCATAAATTGTCTTGTCTCAGATCTGGATAAGAGCTACTACTCCTCTTTAACCTCCCAACGCCGGCAACGGCGGCAGTAGGCAGTGTTCCTGGCGTGAATTGATCAAACCAATTATTCGAAACAGAGTGGCGTTCTTGTTTGTTATTACTATTTGAAACATTGCGATTGGAGTTGTTAACATCTTCAGTAGAGGAAGAAGCTGAATCGTCGTCGTTTTTTCTAGCTAAGATCCCACAAAGAATCGCAAACAAAACAAGAAACATATTAACAGAATCCCAACTCTTCTTGACAGTAGTATGAGGCTTAAATTTATTTTGAGAAGAGAAAGAAATAAAAGAAGGGATTGCAAAGAACAAGAACAGAAGAAATGCAATAATGGATAAAAGTAAAATTAGTAATGGTAAGTCAAGGAGAGGAGATGAGAAGGAGCCACGGCGGCGAGGAGGAGACATGGCAGAGGAGAGTGGTGGCGGCTGGTGAGTTTTGCTTGTGAGCAAAGAGAGAAGGTTTGGCTTTTTGAGAAACTTGACCTTACAACACAGAGATATAGTGCGTGTGCGCGTAAGAAATGAAATGATAGCTATTTAAATTTAAATGCTAATAAATAATAATAATAATAAAATATCCTTAATTAGTTTATTATTTGATTAAATGTGATTTTTTTTTTTTTTTTTTTTTTTTTTACTTTTTAACTTTAATTGGGGACTATTTTGACAAAGGTTTTTCTTGACCATTGGTTGATTATTATTTTAGTTATAAGTTATGACAAATAATTATAGAATTTAGCCTCCATTTCTGTTGTCTTTATAAAGTTGTTACATGCCATGTATATATAATTAATAAGTTGTATTTTTTTTACAAAAAAAAAGTTGTATTTTTTAATTCTTTTAACTTATATGATAAGTGTTGCTATATATATATATATATATATTTACCAAAATTTCACGGTTTTTATATTATTTTATTCAACTAACTAGTTGAATAAAATATCAAAATTTCATGATTTTTATATTATTTATCTTCTACATTAATTTTAGGATATCGAATAATATTTCTACTAATTAAATCTAAACTATAAACAAAATATATTGTTTAAGATTTATTATGACGATATAAAATATTTTTTATAATTAAAATGAAAAAATATAATTTTATAAGTACTTATTTTTTTTAAACGATGAATGTATATAGTTTTAGCTCATTATAGGAAATTTAATTTCATAGCACAATTAAAAGCAAGTTATTATCAATAGATTTTTAATTTAGTAATAATAGAATAGTCTCTAACTATAATAACTAAAAAATAAGTTATTAACAATCAAAACTAAATATATTGAAAAAGAAAATATTTCACTTCCCAAGAAAGAAGAAAACATTTCCCTGATAATCTACTGAAATTCGAATTATAATCAATAAAATACAAGTAGATATCCAATTGCACTGAATGAATATAATTGGGTTCAGTTTCAAGTTTATTGCCAACCAACAGCAACAACAACATAAGAAGCAAAGTACTGAAACCCCACGTAACATCGATCCTCTAGTCTAAGCCATGTTTGTCGAGACCGGTGAAATTAATTCTGAGATTGTTTGTCTTGAGCTTCTTATCATAGGGATCGCAATAGAGTAAAGAATTTTCGTTTTATGTGAAAATTTATTTTGAATGAAATGAAAATTTTTCGATTTGTCTTCTCATGTAGATGGGAATGAGGAATATTTTTTCTCCGTTAGCGGAACGGAGAATGTATTCTTCATCCCGTGAGAATTTCCATCCCCGTTCCCGTGAAGACCCGTTATTATACTTAATTAATTATTATATTTATTTAATTATTCCTTATATAAAAGTATATTAATTAATAACATATATATATATATATATATATATATATATATAAAAGGAATAATTTGTTGAATAAATAATTCTTATAAGATTGTTAGAGATTATTGAAAACACTTATTAGATTAAATTTATTCAAGTACTCATAATTTAATATATGCTGAATTTTTAATATTTTATTAAAAAATATTACTGAATATTTTTTATGTATTAAAATATTTATATTTTAATTATATTTGGTTAATGTTTTGTATGTTTGAATTTATTAATATTTTTTAAATAAATTTTTTTATATTTTTAGCTATTATTTATGAATTTTATAAATATAAATAAATTTAATAATATAAAATTTAAGCGGAAAACGGAGATTTCTATGGAAATAAAAATAGAGACTAAATTATCCTCGTATGTAAAATATAGACGAAAATAGAGATTCCCTATTAAAATGGAGGTGAGAATATAGATGGTTCCTGCACCGCCTCACTGCAATCCCTACTTGTCCAAAAAAAAATCTTTGTTATAGTTTTTTCTGGCCACGTGTAGTTCATACTTCACAAGACAAACTAAATTACTGCACTAAAAAAACATTGTTCTTTTTAGGTAATTGTATGATTGGAGCGTGACTGCAATCATTGAAATCATTTTCTTTACAAAAATAAATAAATAAAAAAACACATTTCCTTTAATTAGTTCCCACTCTCTCTCTCTCTCAAAAGAGCAAATTCAAACCCTTATTATATTACTTTTTTTTTTGCACCTTTTTACTGTTTATTTCTATTACCATTATTAGCATAACTATAATTATCATTATCACTGTTTTGGAATTTGATTGAGTTTTGCTCTCTCTTCGCCAATTTAATTGTTAAAAAATATACGTTGATTAAATGATACTAAAGGATCATTTTAACAATTTCCAAGCTCAAATGGGTTTTGTTTGTTGAAACGTTATAATCGAAGTGGTATTCAATTGAAGAAATCATAGAAAGAAAAACAAAAGTTAGAGAAAAAACAAAGGCATGCACTACCTAAACTTTTTCTTATATATAAGGTTAGTTTGGTTAGGTTAGTGCCTTTAAACGCAGCAAACAAATAACTTTTGGTAATCCATATTTCACTTTCTTATGAAAGTGATGGATATTAATTAGTAACTTCAACCAAAACATTTTTCTTGCATCTTTTAGCAATACTCTAAATGGTGGTTTCAACTTTCAAATTAATTTGCAGCAATATGAATAATTTATAATTTTTTTTTAAATTTATCTATAACTGAAGTTCAAATTCAAGAACTCACAATTTTATAAATAACTTCAGTATTATTAAACCAAAAACTCATTAATATTTTACATATTTATTTAGAATTGCATGTCGAAAAAGACTATATATAATTCCTATACGTTATTTTTCAGTGCTTCCATGAGCTCTCTTTTTCTTTTTCTTTTTTCTTTTTTTCTAAAAGTAAATTTTAAACCCTTGAATGTGCTCTTATATATAGAAGGCATGCATTTACCAGTCATGCCAACCGAGAGAAGGAAAGAAATATATATATATGTTGTTTGGTAAGTGGGAAAATATAGTTAAAAGAAAAAGGAGTGTCCTCATGCTTGACAGCTACTGGTCCTAGAAAATCATAGCAAATTAGGCCGACAGTGCCACAGTTTAAGAGGAAAGATGTTATTTGAACCCTAATGCTTATCTTATTCATGTCCTACACCCATATCCTCGCTTTTAAAAGCTATACTTTCCATACACTTTTTCCATTGCCAACCCTCTTCTTCAAAACCAATCTATGAGGAGAATTAAAAATAAATAAATAAATAAAATCCACGTACAAATTATTTTTTTCTTAAATTCAAAGAGATTTTTGCCATTAATTCTTCAATAAAAATTCCCTTTTCATTCTATTAATTACTTAAAATTATTTTATAAACAATAGGAGTGATTACTACGTGCTTTTGGCTATCAATTACTAATTTTCAAAAGGTCAAATTAAGTGTCAAATACTAAGTACATACTTATATTGTTGTAAAATTATTTATTAATTAAAAGTTTATAAAATTTATCCCAAAAAATAAACTTAAATTTTCTAATTATAAAATTTTCAAAAATGGTTGAATATTGCTTTATAATTATTTTTTCTAATATAAATATTTTTAAAAAAATCATTTAATAGTTAGAAATATCAAATCTGTATGAAGTATTAACCATCAAATTTAAAATACTACTCTAATCATATTATTTATAACTACTCCTCCATACCTATTTTGAATAAACGTACGAGATTTTTCATTTGATATTAAGTTTAGGAATGTTTATCAATATGTAAGATTGGATTGGAATTTCATAAAAATCAGATAAATAAAGATAAATTATTATGTATAACATAAGTATATTTATGTTAATCATATAAAAGTGAATTTATATGAATGTATTTTCATTTCAATTATGCATAAATCTGTCTCAATATAAATATATTGTTAATAATATTATATGGAAAAAAATTTCAAATTTATTAAATACAAACATATTAAGTGATTAATATATAAATTGACTCCCCAATCTTAAAAAATTAACTTTTAAGATTGGTTTTCTCATATCTATATTGAAAACTCAATATGGTATTAGAACATAATCGATTATTACACTACCTTCAGTTATATCATAATATCATAAGCAATTCTTACATCATCTCCAATTATATCATAATATCAGAAATCATACTATATTTATTTTTCTTTCTTGACTCGATATAAGTAATCCTCGAGCTTTTGGAATGTGTATTTCTCAAATTTTAAATTTTTTATTGGCCCAATCCATATCTCCAAATCATAAATTTTCATAAATTATTTTTACTTAATTGCAAATTGAGAGACGATTAAGAATATTATATAAGAAAAATATTTTATATTGATTAAATATAAAATATATTAAGTGATTAATATATAAATAAATTTTCTAATCTTAAAGTTGATTTGCTTATATCTATATTAAAAACTTAAATTAGATTATGCATCTTCTTATTTAATAATTTTTCATAAATAAAATTGTATGAATAAATGAAAATAATAATAGTGAACAACACGCGCGTTTATAGCGGTTAGGATTAGGAAATAGGTAATAGTGTTGATTTAAAATAGGCACTTCAGTTTCTTGAAAGAAAAATAGATAAAAATGGACAGGCTGAGGAATTATAGCCACTGGCCACGAAGTGTCCTCTAAGTCTCCCCAACAGCTAGCTTCCGGTGGACAGCATGTTCTTTATCTCACGTGACATTTTCATATCAAACTCTAATTCAACCAATCAAATTTCACCTCTTTTATGGAAATAAATTTATTAATTCAATCACGTTCATTTTGTAGAAATAGCAGCTTTCATTTTAATTGTTTATTTATTTTAGGAATGAATGTGTTATCTCAACTTAATTACGAAATCTGTGAGAATATTAAAATATTTTTCAAAAATTTTTTATTTTAAGATTTAATAATAATTTAAAAAATTAACTGATAATATATTCAAAGTATTACTTTAATAATAACTAATTAAAAAATATATATAACTGTATATCGTGATATAATCTAACGATACGTATATATTTCTTTATCAAATCCCTTCTCTCATATTTAAATATATATAATTTTTCTTTTCAAATATATATAATTTTTCTTTCTTCCTCTTTTAAAGAAAATTAGATGGTAAATTAATAAATCGAGTTTTCATATTAATGAGTTTTAATTCAGCAACATTGTAGTTATTTTTAATACTAAAATATTTGATATTTCAATTTTTATTAATATTTATAAAATAATGCTAATAATTAATTGTACTCATATTTTTTATATATTTTTTTTTACTAACTATTACTCATGCATTGTATGATTATAAATTTATATTGAATTGTTATTTTTATTTTATAATAATTTTCACTTATTTAATTTTAAATTATTATCTCATAATAAAATTATATATATACACACATAGTTTTTAAATACTGTACAATGAAATAAATTTTGAAATAGCAATAAAAGGTAAATATAAATTTATAATTATTTATTAGATATAACATGTATATGAGTGTATATAAGTTATGTGTTTATATATTTGTAAAAATCAATTATTGAACTTTAGTTTATTAATTTATAATTTAATATTCTAAATTTTGGATTTTTATTATTTAATAATGTGATATATATATA
>CANXYC010510250.1:0-29204 GCA_948193065.1 Aleurites moluccanus
GTTGCAGAGAAAATGGCTATGGGTTATGCAGAGCTGAGAGAAAGCATGGATGCCCCACTCAATAACTCACAGATGGAGTGACAAAAAACGTCATCTATTACGTTAGCCTCAGCGTAATAATTGAGGAATTGTTTTTCAGAAGTTGCTGCAAATGTTAAAGCATTGTCTACAAAATAGCTTTAAAATTTGTGGTCACAATGAAAAGAATGTATCTCTGATAAAAACTGACTTCTTAGCTGTAAAATTAAAGCAGTCTTTGTCTTTATTTAATTATTGTACCAAATCCAGCTGGAAAACAGTACTAGAGGCACCAGCTGTCTATTTTTTGTTTTGAAATATGGAAAAGCTGGCAGACTGTTCCAGCTACACATCATAATTATTGTACTAGTTTTCTTTTGAGCTGACAAACAGTAACACAGATACCAGCTTCGTTTGTAAACATTTTATATATACCTCTACAGCTTATTGAAGAAGGGGAGTAAAATAAAATACAGAGTTTCTCTAAAAAGAACAATCTTTATCAAGTCTTTATTTGTATAAATATTTTGCTTCTATATACCTTGCATCCTTCAAAACGGGCTGATATCCAGGAGCGTTGCAGTAAGACCTAAACAAGAAAGAGTAGTAAGTCATATTCTCCATATCTCACTAGAGATATTGCTGGTGCCGAGATTGGAAGGAAAAGCTAAAGCTATTGCGGAAACTTAGTGGACCCAGTCTACAAAGGTATGTATTTTATAAATGTTTTAATTTTATAATAAAACGTTTATGTCTTCCTCCTGATCTGCTAATAAAAATTGTCTTAGAGGATTAGCTTTAACTCAAGCTAGAAGGGAAGAGTTGAGTGTCAGTACTTAAAAATATTTTAGACCAAGAACTTGAGTTTAATAATTTCTATTATTTAGAAAGGCTTGATGTTTTAGCACGTTTATTGGATGACCAGTAATTCTTCATATTGTTTTTATCTTGATTGTCATCACCTAAATCACGGTGTAGGCAAGAATCCAGTAATAGGTTTATTAAATTCTATTATAGATCGTTTGGACTCTCTAAATAATTCTATAAATAATTTGTTCAAAAATTTAGAAGAGTTGACTCTTAGACAGAGTGAATTTGAGAAATTTTTCCTTGAGAATAAATGCTCTTTAGGATTTGTTGCTAGCTCTCGTTATCACAACGAGTATAAAAAGCTGAAAGAAATCAGAAATAAAAGAAAAACTCCTTTAAAAGATCTTTAGGAGTAGTTCTTTGTAATTTCACCTCTGAACAGAACAATTAGAGGGAGGACAGACTCACCAAAATGGTATCAGAACTTAAAAGAAATGATTTTTGGATCTTTTTGAAAGAAAAGTAAGACTTTTGGGGTAAAAATAGAAATAACTTAAGTTTGGGGCGGATAAGGACTGCTAGTGAAATTAAGTTAAAAGTTGAAAGATTTTTATATTACGTTTTAAAGTTTAAGAACGATAATATGCATTAGTCAATACTTAAAAGGCAATCGGTGAAATTATCTCCACCAATCTTGCAACAGTTGATGACCGTTAGCATTAGCTAATTGTTTATTGTTGTAAATATTAGTTGTGGCTGTTAACAGGTGTAATAATTTTTAAAAATAAAAATTAATATTTATTTTTTATTTAAAAACAAAAACCTTATTTTTCGAAGCAAAAAAAAATTCAATATATTGCACTGCCAAGTGCCAATGCCATGTTTTTGGCTTCTCTCTGTGCCCGTCCCCGTTTACAAAATCAAAAGGCTAGGTTCCAACATTGCTCGCCGACTAGAATCGCTCGCCGGTAAAATTCCAAAAACTACTCTCTTTTCTATTTTTTTTTTTATTAATTAACATTCTTTTAAGATTTATTTAGAGATCTGGATTTTTTTTTCCTGATCGTTTTCACCGATATTTGTATTTTATTTTTTTTGGTTTTATTTTTAATTTATATATATTTATAAATTTACGCTATAATTTAACTTTAGAAGTTTCAATTAACATTATTTTTTAATTTTTTTTGAGATTCCACTATTTCTTTTATTCTGATCTTTTTTCACCGATATATATATATATGCTAGAATTGCATTTTAGTAGGTTTTCTTTGTTTAATGGTGATTTAAGAATGGTAAAGTTAACTTTTTTTGCAAAAAGAAATTCTGTTTGTTTTCTGAGAAAAAGGAAGCCAAAGAAAATTGTTGTTGCATGTTCTGTTGTGGGAAGAATTTTAAATATATATATATTAGATATAATTGAATCATGCACCTTGTTTTATAGTTTTTAATAAAGCAAGAATTTTCCACCTTAGATATGCCTTAGTAAGTCTGAAAATATGTAATTTAAACTATTTTTTAAGCTAATAATATTGTTATTATAGGATTTGAGCTATGGGAAAAAGGAAGTCAAGAGCGAAGCCTCCTCCTAAGAAGAGAATGGACAGGCTTGACACTGTCTTCAGTTGTCCCTTCTGCAACCATGGCACAAGTGTGGAATGCCGAATGTAAGCATTGTTTCAATTCAGACATTAATGTTTTTATTCTGAGTGTTACTTGTAAAGGATTGCATAACCCACTCGAAATAACTAATCGAGTAGGCAGTATTTTAATAATTTATAAGAAGCTGACTATTTTGATGTTAGTTCCTGTTTAATTTTGTTGGTTCCAATATATCAACCTCTGTCTCTTTTGCTTTTCCTTGTTTTTTTTTTAACACTTGTAATTCTAATATATATGTATGGAGGGTAAGAAAAATATATGTGCATTAACAAGATATTTTAAAGATTATGGATAATTTAGTTGTATTAATAACTCTTAGCATATTTCTGGATTCAGTGATATGAAGAATTTAATTGGCGAAGCAGCATGTGCAATTTGCCAAGAGAGTTTTAGCACTACCATCACCGGTAAGTTGCAAGGCATGGTGATATCTGGTAGGATGCATAACATTCTAGTGTAGAGTTTGATAATGGGGTTGGCCTTGCATGATTAAAATTAGTGATATGAATAGAAGGGCCATAGTCCCATAAATCTTAATTTTGGGCACATAGCCCAGTCAGGTCATCACTATTTGTTCATTGTTAGCAGATCACTATTTGTCAAAACATAATGATATGATGATATGTACTGATTTTTTTTTTCTCTTCATTTTGGCAGCTTTAACTGAACCAATAGATGTGTAAGTGCAACTCATCTGGAACTATCAATCATCTCCCCTTCCAACACAACCCCAACACCTCTTCCCCCTTCCTCTCCCCTCCACACACACACACACTCTCCATCTCTTTCATTCTCTCTTTTATTTATCCATCCAAATGTTGTGATTGCAGATACAGTGAATGGATTGATGAGTGTGAACGGGTTAACAACATTGATGATGATGGTGTTTGAAGGCAATCCTCAAGCCTGGATTCCAGTTCCAGGGTAGAATATCTAGTATTTTTAGCTTTTTCTCTAGTATGGTTAATCTTGTAACTTCAGTAGTCCTGGCCTCCTGGACTGGTTCAGTAGGTGCAGATAAATAAATATATGTCAGTATTAGTAGTGTTGTTTAGGGAACTGATAAATAGTTTGTAATTGCACTGGGAGCATGAAAATAATTGCCCTATGTTTAGGAAGCAGCTATTAATGGATAACTATCGGTTCTAGATGTATTATCGAGTTTCACCTAGTAATATTAATAATCAAATGCCTTGATGCAATTCAATGAGTTGCTTGAGTAGTTCCGTTTATTATTGATGCCTTCACCCATCTGGATTTCCAATTCTGCTGGCGCCATAAGATGGAGATCTGTAACGTGCAGTTCACATAGTTTCTGAAAATTTATATTGGTCGGTGCTTTTTAGGGATTTCTAATTTTTCCCTCTTCTGAAGTCGGTGCTTTTAGAAATTAGAAGAATATAATTCACAATCAACTGCATTTGGATTTGCTACTTCCTGGGTAACGTTACATGGTAGGTTAGCATATTAGCAGCCTCTCCAGTCCTTATATATTTATTCCAGAAGTTTTACAAATAATCTCCCAAATGATTGAGAAATACCCATGATTAATTCCAAGTTGAAATTTTTCTTGGGCATGACAATAACTGAAAATGAAAAGGGTGAAATTGAACTTATATGAACAAGAAATTAAATACCAAAATATCGAGTTAGGAGCAGTACGTGAAAAAGGGTAATTGGTATGATAGCATTGAATAACCAAATTAGCACAAGAAATTGCAAACAAGTCCTGTTATTTACAAATTCCTAAGCAGATGATATTGTATAATTAGCAGAAAGAAGTTGCATTTTAAGATTCTCTCTCATTAGCAGCAACATACAGCATTAGTACAAAGTCTTAACCCGAAAAATATGTCAGTACCATCACTTGCTATTCTGTTGACACGAATTGGTTTCCAATGTTCACCTACATATAAGTTAAGAAATGGACTGGTGAAAAACAGCCATTTCCCCTCATCTTCAGGTTAGAAAATGCTCCAGCACCCACCAGTAGTGAAGCAAGCAGCACTCGCATGTGAAAATGACCTATACACAATTCATGGCCGAGAAAGGGCTTGAATTCTGTTATTAACAAAGAAAAACTTAAGACCAGACCACCAATAATAAGATGAAATGCCTCAGCTAATGAAACTAGACAATTGTAGCTTGTCCCACATGAACCAAAGATATTGATTAAGTCACATAATAGTCACCTACATTCTCATCGAGGTAATTGTAAGGAGGACCTAGCTCATAATCAATTTCATTTGTTGGAGCCACTCGATTTGGAGCTGAATAAACATTTTCCACACCAACCTGAGGATTCACTTTGGTTCTTCCCTTAACAGACCGCTTGTTATCAGAAGGAAACTCAGCAGTTAGTCTTACCATCTGCCTTTGCAGATCAGCAACTGATTCATTTATTATTTTACCCTTGGCACCCTTCTTCCCATCAACAGCTTTCAATTCCAATCTATACAAAGCACAAGCATCACACTTGTTGATCTCATACTCATAAAGATGCCACTCAAAATTATTTAGTGGTTGTGGATCCATATAATAAGATCGTTTCATCCCTCCAAATTCATTCATCACTTGCTTCCTTGATTCGTGCCAACCACGGCCACTGTAATCTGGCAATGACCTTTGCTTTCTATTCCCACTCTCGAATGCTCTACGTGGCTTATCAAAAAAAAGCCATTCCCTAATTGTTTCACCATCAAGAACTGAAAGATCAAAGAGCTCTGCAATCATCAAAGATAATTGAAGATACAAAACTCGAAGTGAGCATCATGCGTTATTGGGGAATATGATGTCTCAAATATAGCAGAAAAATAAAAGATATACATCACACAAAAGATGCCAAACAACAACAAGAATTAGCTTACCAGGTGCATTCCATGGAGACTTTGCAGTGGCAGCTCCCTCACATTCTGGGATACCAACATCTTTTCCCTGAGCCTTCGCACTTAGAGCAGCAAAGAGCAGAGCATCTTTTAGGCCAATACCCCCAGGTCGAAGAACTGGACCCATTCCTGGTGGGCCTTCATTTAATGCTAGAGCATGGTGAAAACTACTGCAATAGTCCTGACACCAGTCCAACCCTCCTTGAGCAGGCCTTGGACAATCCCAAAGTGCACATTTTGGGCCCAAGAAAGCAGAAGGTGGAGGACACATACTGGGGAGATAGCTAGAAACATGAGGAATACCATCCTCTGCACACAAGTTTGTGCTATTAAAACCAGCATAGAAGTTTGACTCAAAATGTTGAGACAAATCATACTGATGATAGTCCAACTGAGCAGCTCCTTCTAAGTTGCTAATAGCCATGTTGTGAACTCCTAGGGGAGACTCTTTGCACTGATCAACAAATGTAAAGCTGTGGTCCTGTTGCCCCTTATTCACACCATATCCCAAACACATGTTAAAGCCAGAATCACCAGTGAACATCATTTTCAGTTCTAATGACATTCCAATGTGAATCAGATTATAAACATGAAGAAAATTTACCAAATTCTAAAAAGATGACCCAAGTTAAGCACTTGGTGACAGATTTTACAGGCTAAGTACAAAGACTTTCAATCTCCTCAAAATAACTAAACATACTGATAAATAAAAGAACTAACACCCAAGAAAACGGATATAGAAATGCTACTCACAAATTTGGACCTTAAAATCACTAGGAATATAAGACACTTCATCTGAAAAACTATACACGATGTTAGACAGCTTACACAAATTGTGGTTAATTAAAAATCTTAGGTTGGAGATTGCAGCGAGTTTGGTGGAACCATGGAAATTTTATGATCTGAATAGGCCTACAGAATATCAACTTTCTGCAGAGTATAATGAAAAACTTCAGGTCTAAACTTATAGAGCAATCCTTTAAGATGACAATTAATTTCAAGCTAGAATACCATAGCTCAGTTGCTAGATTACAAAGTGTTAAACATTGACCCCAAAAACACCAGCCATGATCTAACTAGAAATGCAATGCAAACTAGATAGAATAAAGGTTCAAGATGCTAAGTTTAGCGACCCATAACTTTTAGAGGGCGTCAATTGGTTCCATCAACCACCCACCATATCCCTAGTCAGACAGGTAAATAGTAAAAGTAGATTGTATAATTCTAATTTGGAGGAATATTGCATCTGCCACCCCTGTCCTGCATCTACACAATCTAAATGTTTCCCAAACCATTAAAACTTTTACTGGCACTATGATTAGGTTTGAACAATCAAGCCATTGCTCATCGGGGGTCCCGGTTAGACTCTGCCACTACAGAATAACGAGTGTAGTATACATGCTGTAGCACTTCTCAACTATCCAGTAACTTCCGCTCATAACCAAAAACGGAGTTTGGTATTATTAGATTCCTATGTTTAGCACTAAAAATTTTACACCAAGGTCAAACTAAGGATGTTTCATGGTCTGACTGATTTAAAGTCAATCCTCTGCTGCCATTTCCTGATTTAAACCATTTACATGCTCAAGTTCAGCAGTTTGACCCCGTCCAGTGATCTCCTCTACAATCATTGAGGAAGCAAGAAATTCATGTTTACATAATCAGTATGAAACAGATAACAAAGTATAGTACATAAGCACATCTTGACATCTAATATAAGAGGAATATAGTGCAAGAATTTCTGCTTCAAGTCCAACACATCATAAACGACAACAATCAAATGCAAGAACTCCAAAACTAAATATAATAATTAAAAACATTGAGTAAAAGGCCCACCTCATGAAAGACCACGCTATCCCCAACATGCAAACTTTGATCATTAGGCTCAGGCTTTGGTGCAGCTAATGCGCTAGTGGCATCATCTTCCTCCTCACAAAGCTGCAACAATCTACATATATCTGATGAGAACGACCCAAGACTTCCACCCTACATATAACCCCACAAAAATCAGAGTTTCACTATTATAACTCTTCATTTTAGAAAACCATTTGTCACCATCACAAACTTATGCATTCTAATTACAATAAACTTATAAATATAAACAAGCATATTTTTCACATGCACACAAACATGTGAAGATATAGTAATATACATGTCCTCAAAATGGAATTAAAATTATCGGATGCTAACTTGTTGCAAAGAAGAAGCTGGAGAGGGTTCATTGAGTTCTGATTTCCATTCACGAAGCATCTGGTGAACTTGCTCCTCAAGAACAGCCACATCAATAGTACGGCTCTCTTTCCTAGCAAACTGCAGATCCATGAACATTCCTTGCAGATCATCCACACGATTCTTGGCCTTGTCCTTGAAAAGCTTATGAGATGCTGACTTACAATTGAACTTTGAACCCTTCCCCATTTCTACAACAAACCCCACTTTCAATCCCTACAGACTCTGCAAAGATAGAACAGAAATTCAGCCAAATAATTTACCAAAATAATATTCAACAGAACTTAAAAATCATAGAAACATAATTTTTACAGTGAAAATACTTATAATAAACTGAAATTAACACAAATTTTTAAAGAAGTTAAACTTAAAAATAATAAATCAAAGACAATCAACATAACTAACATATTTTCATACATAATCACTCAATATACGAAATTAAGATTAAAAAAAAAAAACAGATAAGGACTATAAAATTTTATCTAATCTTCCTTAAAACAAATTGGGCATACTTAAAAAATAATAATAATAAAGAATTAAACATAAAAACAACAAGAAAAACTCACAGAGGAATTCTACTTTCAATCTCGAGCTCCAGAGAGAGAGAGAGAGAGAGAGAGAGAGGGAAACTGCGGAGAGATTGCAAAGAGGGGAAGAAAGTTAATATTCGAGAACCAAAAAGCAGAGATGCTTCTTACCTCTCAAAAAAAAATTTTTTTTTTTTTTAAATTCCTAATTTCCAAACAGTAACTTCCTTTTGAACACTGAATGTTTCTGTTGTGTGTAACAGTGAGTTTTTCTTTCCCCGTCTTCTGCTGTGCTGTTCTGTTCACTGAGCGAAAGTAATTATGTACGTGGCAAAATTTAGGTAGTGGGAATATATTGATTTCCCCATTTGCCCTCTCATTTTATATTTATTACAGTTTCTGTCTCTCTCTTTTAATTTGACATGTTTACCCCTCTGGTTTTGGTTTCGATTCTTGTATTTAATGAGGATAATTTTGGAAAGTTGTTGCAATTAGTGGAAGTCCTGGAAGATAAGGCCCAGCTGGATGCACACTACACTAGTACATACTTTCTTTTGGGGTTATTCTTGTAGATAAGAATTAAAGTTGTATTATTATGAATAAAATGTACAATTTTAATTCATAACCATAATTAAAATACTAGTTACTCATTTATAATATTCTTAAAAAAAAAAATTATTATTTTAAATTTGATTTGTATATAACCATTAATTTCTCCGTTTCATAATAAACTTTTTAATTATAAAATACATAATTATTTAAAAAATTATCTATTTTTATCTTTCAAATTTATTTATTATCTCAATTTATTTATTATTTTAATTTCCATCAATCTTTCTAATTTTCTCATACTTTATATCTTTTAATTATTATTTTTATTTTTAACATATTTTTAATAAAAATATTATTATAATATTAAGATAAAATATAATTTGAATTGAAAAATAAAATAATTAAATTAAGATATATAAAAAAAAAAAATTAAGATGAAACAAAAGAAATATAATATATCAAAATTATCTATCATATTATCACATATATTATTAAATAATATTACTCTCTCACTTATTATTAAGAAACATGTTATTGAAATAATTTTACATATAAAATTTATGTAATATTATTATTATTATTATTATTATTGCAAATAGAAACTTTTTATAGGAAATAAATTGTTTAATATTCTATACTTTGATTTGTATATAAGCACGAAACTAAGTACAAACCCAAACGGATTTGGACCAATGCAATAAAAAAATTTATTAATTTATAAAAAAAATATTTGATTAATTCAAATTAAATTTTTTATATATATTTAATTCTCTATTCACTTAAAATTAATTTTTTACTTTTGTTCTGCATTAATCAGTAGCATAATTGAGCATGCATAGCAGCTTAGGAATATATATATATATATATATATATATATATATATTGTTTTTACCAGTTTTCCCTTTCCATTTATTTTCTTGTTTTTTTTTTTTTTCCTTATTCCTAAGCAGTTAAGCATGGTGTGTTAATAGAATAATAATAATAAGAGTACCATATCCTCAACAACTCCTTAACCAAGAAGTAGATTGACTATTGATGAGACGACTTTTATCAATATATCTTTTGGTACACACAACTCCAATAAGACAATTATTAATAGACTCGAATTTAACGTTGACAAGCATTATTTTATCAGCCAATATCGCACAAACCAACCACCACAACAGCCAGCAATTACTTGACCGTGTAAATTAGTACCATAAATTTTATATTAGGTTTTATTTGATGGCTCTATTACCACAGTAAAAAAAATTATACTCACAATTGATTAATTTTGATAATTTTTTTAATTTATATTTTATTTTATAAATGACATAATATATTAAATTATTTTAATATTTTAAAAATATATTAATTTTTATGATGAATTGCATAATATATTAATCTATCATTTAGCCTAAATTTCATCAATTTCATTGTTAATAATATGGACATTTCAATTTTTTTTTTTTGCCTATATTTTTTCTTTTCATCCAAACTCCTCTTTCACTCCTCTTTTCCCACTCAAACTAAGGATGACATCAATTTAATTTGATCGGTTTGAAAGATTATTATTAAATTAAATCAATATTTTTCGGTTTGAAAATTTTCAAACCAAATCAAATAAATATTATAGTTCAATAATCGATTTCGATTTGATTTAATTAAGTTTAAATATTTTTTATTTGTTGGTTATTATTTTATTATAATTTTAAGAAAATACACCGATAAAATATCGGTAATAAAAAAATTCAAAAATAGTTTAATATTGTATAATCCAAAACTTATCTATTTCATTAATTAACACACTTCAAAATTATATTTTTTTCTCAAGAATTATACTATTTTTTATTTATTTTTAGTTAATTTTTATAAATTATATTTTTTAAAATTCTAAATTAATATTAAATTAAAAAAAATATGTGGTTATATCTAAAATAAAATTAAATATATTTAATTATAATAATTGTAAGAAAACAATATATATATATTTGGTTTGAAACCGGAGAAACAATACTTAAATCATAAACCAAATCAAACTTTTATTTTTTATTTTTAAACCAAATCAAATTAAATAAATTGTAAAACTATAGATTTCAATTTGATTTGATCGATTTTAACTTCCACCCGTTATCCAAATTTCTTTCCTCATTTTTTTCTCTCTGTCTAATCCCCATCATTTCTTCTTCACTCAAACTTCTTCTTTTTCATCCAAACTATTTAGTACTACCCACTACCACAAAGCTTACTCTTTAAAAAAAACAAAGAAAAAAAAGTCCATCAAAATCTCAATTGTCATTGACAGAACGTCGACCGCATTAGAAAAATTATTCTTTTGATTTCATAATTTTCAATTCTCATTTTATTTTCATTTATTTTTAAAATATTATTAAACATATCTGTAAATATTGTTAATTCTATAAATTTTAAACCGAAACTTGAGATGGGAATCACTGAATGCATAAAAAATTAGGTATTGGTTATTTAGAAGAAAGTTAAAGAAAATAATAAAGATTAATAATTGGGTTTTACATATTGATATTAAAAAGATTTTATATTCATAAGGAAAGATTTTCTTTTATTTTCTCTCCCTTTTTATTTACTTCCATCCTTTTTCTTCTTCTTTTTATTTTTGTCACTTTCTTATTAAATTTTCTTTCGCTTTCTCTCTATCAAACAATACAAGATGGTGACGGAAGATTTGTAAATAACAACATGAAATCTTAATTTTTTAGCAAAATGTATGGATTCACAGCAAAAAATTTTGTGATTGAAATTTGGGAAGGAAATAGAAGACACCATGAACCTGAGATCTTTATGGGTTTCATTTTTTAATTTTTAATTTATTTATATTTTTAATTTTAATATATTTAGAACATAAAAATAAATTAAATAAAATTTAAGTCTAAGGATATTTTTGTTTTTAAAAAAATATTTTTAATTATTTTTGAGTTGATAAATGAATTTTTTTGCTAAAATAGGATAAAATGAGATATTAATATACCAATACAATTCGTCATGATAGAATTAATTTATTTTTAAAATGTCAGAATAAATTTAATATATTACATCATTTATTAAGAAAAAAATAATAATTATTCCTATTAATTATTATACCATTTCTATTCCATTCATTCTTTTTCTCACTTCACTTTTAATAATTAATTTTTGTTACTCTTTTTTTTTTCTCTTTCCATTATTAATTAAAGTATATATATATATTTTAATTTAATGATTAGGATTTTATTTTATATTTATTAGTATTGTTTGTTTTTTCTTAAAAATAAAAAATTGAATTGATAATCAAATGCAATAATTTTTTTTTATTAAGTAATTTTATTATTTTGGAAATAATTTTAATAATTTTTTTACTTTCTTTATTTTCTATATATACTCAGTTAAAAAATAAATTAGTTTTTTTTGTTGGGTTATTGTTTTCTTAGTTCGAAAGAAAGAGGGAAGATGATGACAGTGAAGTTACAAAAAATTTAACTTTATTTGTAGATTCAGGATCTCTGGATACAAAGTTTTTTTAACAAGTTTTTTATTCTATTGGATACCCAAACATTTATTTTTTAACTGAACATATATAAAAAATAAAGAGATTAAAAAATTATTTCTAAAATAATAAAATTACTTATTAGAAAAAAATTATTGCATTTGATTATCAATTTAATTTTTTATTTTTAAGAAAAAAACAAAATATACTAGTAAATATAAAATAAAATTCTAATCATTAAATAAAAAAAAAAAGAAAATAAATTATACTTGAATTAATAATGAAGAGAAAAAAAAAAGTGTAAAAAATAATTAATTATTAAAAGTGGAGAGAGAAAAAGGGTGCATAGAATGAAAATGGTATAATAATTAATAACAAGAGACAGAAATAAAATAAAAGGGTATATTTGAAAGGAAAAAATTATCATAATTAATAGGCTGTGGCGATAGAGCCACCCAATTTAATTTCATTTAAACTTTTTGGTGTATATTCTATAACTATTTGAAAGAAAAAAATTAACGATAAATATTGATGATTAAGAATAGATTTATTAGTAGTTGAATTTTCAATTCCAATTTATGAAAAAAAAAATTACACTAAGACAATTCAAATATAACCAGGTCCAATTGGGCAGGAGAAAGAGGAGTAGAGCAAGAAAAGCATAAAGGGCAAGTCCCACTATCACCCTGGAGATTCCTATTTGACGCCTGTTCGAGATAGAACAACCTTTTTTTTTATTAAGGTGCTTACACATTACTGTGTAATGGACAATTACAGACAACAAGCATCTTATGTCACAAATTTGAATGACGAAAACACTACTGATAGCTTCATACAATCCATTAATAAGGAATGAACGGCATACAATCACAACTTTGCTTGGTGATTTAGGGTCTAGTTAAAAATTTTAGAGAGATAATGTTAAAGTATAGAGTCTAGATCACACCTTCATCCACGTAGATAATCATATGTTAAAAGTGATTTGTTGTATTGAAAAGCTAAACCCTAAAGTGATAAAAGTGGAGCAGATTTCTACCTTAACATAAAAGAAAGGAATAAGAACTGACTTATAAACCAAGAGCCTTTATCTTGTATTCCTATTACAAGGGAATTTATCCTCACAATTCCAGACTAGATCACAACCATTCTCTGCTCTAAAACTTCCGAAGTTCCTCTTTTAGATCAATTCACAGGACACAAGCTCATCAAAACATGAACCTCAAACTAAAAGTCCATAAAAATTTCCAATATATGGATGTTTTTCTCTAAAAGTTGATCGGATAGGAAAAAACAGTGTGCATTCTAAGAATCCAAAATCCTAGAAACCCTTCTTTCACATGCTAAGCCTAATAGCATGTACAATTCAAAACACAAGCTCAGTACAAAATTTTATAACAGAAACAGAAGCTTATCTCAAAGGGTTGAAACAAAAACACAAGTTAACCATGTTTCATCCAGAGTATGGGACTACGGGTATTGAGACACGTAATCAAAACCTTAAGAAGAACTTAATCTAGTTCCATTTTACTTCACTGCTAGCAACAAAAGTTATAGTAAGAAACAAGTTAATATTGGTATAAAAAGATCTGTACTCTTCACATTTTCTCACATGGCAGACTTGCTAATACTGCCTTCCCAACAGCAGCCCAACATAACACAAATGTGCAGAACTCATAAAAAGGTTCAGAAGCTATTAGTTTTCATCTGAATTGAAGGTATCAAGATTCAAACCCAAGATATTCAGAAGCGTTGTCTCTGTGTCATGCTATTTAACTGCTACTCCAAAAAAGTTAACTTGATAAAAGAATTTGATATCAAGATTCAAAAATAGCATGAATAAATTCATAAAGCTGAGTTATAAAACAACATTTGGGACCCTTACCAAACTTAGTGTATGTGCATACATGAATATCAGTTGGGCGCATGTGTTTGTGTGCACATCTGAGAAAGACGGAGAGATCAAGACAGAGACAGCACAGATAAATACAGAAAACAGTGTTTATCAGGAATAATGAGTTAAGTAAATTGGCTTTAATTGCCAGATAACAGAAAAGAGATATTTTATACATAGGAAACACTGCATGTTTCAACAATTAGTCTTCCATTATTGTGATAATAATTGGCATTCACCTTTCTTCTTTCCTAATTAGAATACACCATTCAATCATCATTTATACATTACTTCTTTCATATTATTCCTACAAACAAAATCTTAGTTTTAACCGTCATTTTTTTTTATGAATGAAGCAATTGAAGCCAGAAAGCAATTCAAGAACCAACTCAAAAAGAATCGAACAGAATGAAGCTTCACTAGGTGAATTGGAGCTCTTTGATGAATAAGAAATTCTATAATCAGATTACAAGATAATTATTTGTTGGTGTAATACTGACCATTAAGCCTAACCATGAAACAAAATCATCAAAAGTATACATCTTCCTTTTGAAAAAAGAGAAGGAAAGAAAAATATCTAAGTCCTATTAAAACCCAGGAACAGTTAAAATGGCAAAATGTTCTGGACTTCTGATCTTACATCTTTATGAAAAAAACAGCAATGACTACTTGAAATCCAAGCATTATTACCTACATTGAAATGTGAGGCAATAAAATTATTTGTATGCTCTTTATGTATCATCTTTCAGAAGTTCAAAAGAAAAAAAAAAGAGCAACAGAAACAGCAGCACAGGGAAAAAAATGGGTAAAAAAATGGGCCAATTACCAAATTGGAGTAAAAAAAAAAAAGTTAATTGTCAAAATGGGGTTATTTCAAAAGTAATTATCAGTTTTAGGGTATTTTTAGCTGTCTAGTATGAAAAAATAGTTAATTTTTTTTTTAAAGGGTTGAATGTTGAATTAGTGGGCTGGAGTGTTGCCCGCCAGTTACTGCAGCCCACCAGTATAACTGGCGGACAGGAACAAGCATGCAAAATTTTTTCTTTTGTATTGTTAATTTTTTTAAGAAATTGTTTTTTTCATATAAACAAAGTACATAAAATTTTAATTATTGTTGAAAATATATTTTTCTAAATACAAGTAAAATTATTATTTATTATAGCATATATTTTAAAAATTTATTTACATAAAATCTAATTTTAATAATTTGTATGTAAAAAAATTTATCTTTGAAATTATTATTATTAGAGTTAATTTTGATTATTGTTAATATATTCCATAAAAAAATTACTTTTAATATATACTGGATAATTTTTTTAAAAATATACACAATTTTTTTGTTATATTGTTTGAGTATTAGATATAAAATTGATATTATATTGAAATTTGATTGATTTTATGAAATTAAAAAAATCAAGTTTAAAATTTTGTAAAATTTAACGCGATAACCTTAAATAAATTTTATATATTTTAAGATATACAAAAATTTGATATTTACAAGTAGTAGTAATAATAATAATAATAATACTCAATTAAATAATTTCTAATAATAAACTAAAAATTATTAGCATTAATTTTCAACATTCTATATAATTTCAACATCTTCTTTTGTAATTCCTACTATTGGATTGTATTTTTTTTTTCCTCAAGTAAGGAGATAGTTAAGTTGTAAAGTACATTGAAAAAATTTATAAGTTCCTTTAAGAAAGGACATAGTAAAAAATTTAGAAAATGTAAATAAAATTTAGTTCTGAAATTAATATAATTAAATTAAATTGTTTTGTTTTGTGTATAATTTTAATATCTTTACGTGAGGTTTTTGTGTATAATTTTTAAGTGTTAATTACAAAATTGATATTATATATAATTTTTAAGTGTTAATTACAAAATTGATATTATGCTAAGAAATATAATATTTTGATTAATTTTGTGAAATTAAAAGAAATAAGTTTAAAAAGGGACAAGAGATAATTTTTATAGTTTATACAATTTCCATAGTTTTATAATTGATATGCAATTTATAAAGTACTTATATGCATTATTTATTAGCTACAGTAATTATACAACTTTATAGATGTGAGTATATATATACTCTAATTAAGTACTCTCATAAAAAAAAATATTTCATTTTGTAAAATTTGTTCATTACATTTTAAAAAATAATTAAAATTAACTTTAATTATAATAATTTCAAAACTTAATTTTTTTACACATAAATTATTAAAATTAATTTTTACAAAAAAATTAAAAGTTCCTAGAGTAACTTTTAAGAATTCGGTATTTTCAAGATTAATTAAGAATATCTAATTTATTTCTAAAAATAAAATAAAATAAAAAAGCATATGCATGCTGTGACCGTCATTTTAAGTGGCGGAAACAGCATAAGGCCATGAGGCTCCCTTTGTCCACCACTCAAAGTGGCGGACAGCAAAGAGCCATCCCAATCAACATGGTTGTTGACCTTTTATTTGTTTTGCTTTTGACTCATTTTTTTTTATTTTTTATTTATCCTAGTCAGCCAAAAAAAAAGTTTCATATTGATAAATATTTTTCAAAACACCTTGTTCTGGAAAATATTTTTCAAAACAACCTATTTGGTAAATATATATATTTTTTACCCTAAACTGGTAAATGGCCAGAAAAAAAAAAACAAAGCAACAAGCCCTCCAACTGTGTCTCCCCCTTAAAAATCATGAGGAATGCAAATCTAATATTTTAGTAAAAACTGTTAAATTGGAAACACCTATATTTATAGGATTCTCATTCTAGCACAGATATACATCATTCCCTTGTTTTCTTTCATTTCTGCTGATGGCTGGTAATCTATATTTTTAATGAATCTAACATTGTTCACACTTCACAGCCAATGGAACTTTTCTTTTGGGACTTTGTATGCCTTTCAGACTCAAATATTCATTAATTCAATCTTGTAATTAAGAAAAATGAAATAATCGTTGTTTAGTTCAGATGAATATTTTGCCCTAATAACTAGAGTTAAACAAAACAACCCATAGATAAATGAAAAGGCCAATGGAATAGAAACAGAGATCTGTATGCTTCACAGCAGTTATTAAACTATGACAGAGAAAATATAAAATGATAATTCAAGAAGCTTGTCAAAAAACTTCTGTGTGCAGATGTACCAGGCTTAGAAAAACTCTCAGTTGTCATTGTCATCGAAACAAGAGACACAACAACCTAGTACCATGTT
This sequence comes from Aleurites moluccanus, assembly GCA_948193065.1. NCBI lineage: Eukaryota > Viridiplantae > Streptophyta > Magnoliopsida > Malpighiales > Euphorbiaceae > Aleurites > Aleurites moluccanus. The sequence goes on from CANXYC010510250.1 coordinate 17,261, forward strand.
AATGTTGCCTTGAGGAAGGACTAAATGTTAGTAAATAGACCAAATATTTTACCTCCAATTCTTGCCTGCACATTTCCTCCTTTTTGGCTTCTGATTTAGCACTCCTTTGCACCTCAAATATCACAACAGCTCCAGCCACCTATACACGTAGAATAACTGGCACCTAAGTAATTGTAAATCAGACTTCTTCAAACACAATTGAGAATAAACATATATCTAATACTTCATTTTTTTTTGTTCACACTGTATGAAACATATAAAGCATATAGATGAAAAATCAAACTCATTGTCACATATATTCCACCTATCCAAGGCACAATATTGCACAGTAGATGTCACTGCAAGCTTCTGTAGGCTGTCACCAACCTCCGTGCATATCGTTGTGCCTTTGCTTTCTATTGCTATCATCATCATAATGATATCATACCGTATTAATTTCTGCTGAAACAAAGAGTAGACTTTTTGAAATATTGTACCTTTTTAATATATTATCCTGTAGGTAATGCATTCAGTACACATGGTGAGCTCCAGTTTAAACAACATAGTTCTAATTTGGAACCTCAGGAGTTTGTGTAGTTAGCTGAACCATTCCAATATGCTAAGTGGTGGTGACAATTCACTACTTCCACAGACATTCTCTAGAGCAAAACTTGTATGAATTGCAGTATAAAATGTGCTCTTTGGTTCAACGGTGAAAAATAATAACAAGATTCCATAGGAAAGTAACAAAATCAGGAATTGCTACTATGGAATTTCATCTAGTAAATTGGTTAAACTTAAGATTCAATTACCAATCTTGTGATCCAATTGAATGCTTGCATCAGCCACTACAGAAGATTTAAAGATCCAAGCCAGACAATACTCTTTCACCAAAAATAGAAGATGAAGCCACTCTTGCATGCTAAATTAGTTAGATATAATTTTACATTTAGCACTCTCCCACAATCAGAAAACACACTTCTCCAATTTAACACACAGTGTGAAAACCTCAAAGGTAAACCGAGATAGAATTCATGAAAAGTTCGTCCACACCAACGCTAAGCATGTTATGAGGAATTAAGCTCTTTGATGAGTAATTGGACGCCCCAATCTAAAAACAGTGATAATTACCATAGACATCTAACTTATATTCTAAAATTCCACAAGATTATGACTTGAAGATACTTTAATTGTACACAAGTGAAAACTACTGAAGCCACCTAGTTCAGTTAGACTATTAAAAATGTTCAAGGCTTCAAATTTACTTTAGCAGTCTCGTGTTCTTTCTGAAACTACATTGGGCAGAGGAGAGGGTAAAAAGCAATTATGGCATAAATTAACTAGCATATAACACAAAAATGCATAGTCACACAACATAACTTATACAAACACAAATTAAACAGGCACAAAAGAAATAATCAAGAAGGAAAAGCAAATAGCTTCATTATCATGAAATCAGTAAAATTACAGAAATTTAATAGAATACTACCGTGGAAACGAAAGACTTCCCCAATGAGATCAACAGCAGCCTGAACAGCTTTCTCCTCATTCAGAGGGCGTATCTCCACATCCCTTGCATGACTACAAATTCGCCTTTGCATTCTCGTCGTCAATCTGTGGTTTGCCTGATTCCAATGATTAAATCATAATTGGTGATTTGAAAATTAAAAAAAAAAAAGTACCCATAAAAGAACTAGTAAAATGTGATGAAATGCATATGAAAATTTTAGTACCTGGGCGATGTTGACGATGAACTGACGGAACTTAGGCTGCAAAGCGGCCTGTTGCTTGAGCTTACTAGCCAGTGGTTTGCTTAGCGCTTTAACGGCTAATGTCCCGAGCTTCAATAGCGGCAGCACCATAATAACCAACCTTTTCTTGAAGAATTTGAGATCTGATTCTGCGATTTTTTGGCAATAACTGAAGCGAACAATCAATTCGCCTCTATAATGGATCACATCGAAGAAATGAACTGTTTTAATGGCACGTTATTATGAACATGGTCCTTGATGAAGAAGAAAAAAAAAATTGCTGCTGTGACTGCTTGTTGCGAAAGGTCAGAGATCATAATTTTCTGAATAAAACAAATGAGATTTTAATCTATATAGAAAATGAAAAAAAATAATAATAAAAAAAAAATATTTAATTTTTACTGCTAATAAAAAAAAATTTTAAAAATATTATATACTTAAAAATATTTTTTTAAAAATACAACATATCTAAAAATATTTTTTCAAAAATATAATAAATATAAAAAATATAATATATATATTAAATATATATTAAAAAATAAAAAAATAATCATAAAATTAAAAAAAAAAGTCAAAAAATAATATATTTATATAATAGTTTAAAAAAAAATATATTCTTTTATTTTTTACCATCAAATAAAATAAGCCCAGCCCAATGCTTTCTTCAGGTACCGTTCGAAGCTTCCAGTTATGACTTATAAGTTAAAAATGTGAAAAAGTCCCATTATAGATTCCGTACGTGAGATTGTATTGGGCTTTGTTAGCATGAGGCCGACACAACTGTTGTATTAAAATTGAGATTTTTGAAAAATATCAAAGAAAATAAAAAATATTTTATATTTATTGTTAGAAAAAAATTTTTAAAAATATAACATACCTAAAAATAATTTTTAAAAAATATTATATATCTAAAAATATTTTTTCAAAAATACAATATACATTAAATATATACTAAACATCAATTATATATATATCATAATATATTACATATATACTAAAAACAGTAAAAAAAAAAAAAATATCAACTATAAAATTGAAAAAAAAAAAAAAAAATATTGCCATTAAAATATCAGCAATGATATTCATTTCCCGCTTTCAATTGCACTCAAAATTTGAATGCAATCAGTCATGTCATCGATCCGCAACAATATTCTCAAATTCAACCATGACCATCGTTAACATTAAAAGGAACCGCCACGATCCATCGCTCACGCGGCATTACTTTTTCAAATCCCGCCAATCTAACTTACCACGTCATCGATCCACCTGGGAATCAACTTCTATCGTTGATAACCTCATATCATCCAACGGCCACTAAATCTTCTTTCTTTCCTATAAATAAAACCCATCTTCCGAATTCTAAACTCACTATATTCAACAACACACCCGATTTCAAAATCTTTCAATCCATACGAAAATATCTGAATACAATGGCCCGGACCAAGCAAACAGCCCGAAAGTCCACTGGAGGAAAGGCTCCGCGAAAGCAGCTTGCAACCAAAGCAGCTAGAAAGTCTGCCCCGGCAACAGGCGGAGTCAAGAAACCGCACAGGTTCAGACCCGGAACCGTTGCACTCCGTGAGATCCGAAAGTACCAAAAGAGTACGGAGCTTCTGATCCGAAAACTCCCCTTCCAGCGCTTGGTCCGCGAAATCGCACAAGATTTCAAGACTGATCTGAGATTCCAGAGCTCAGCCGTGGCGGCTCTTCAAGAGGCAGCGGAGGCTTACCTCGTCGGGCTTTTTGAGGATACAAATCTGTGCGCCATTCACGCTAAAAGAGTTACGATAATGCCGAAGGATATTCAACTTGCAAGAAGAATTCGAGGCGAGCGTGCTTGAGGACAGTGAATGTTAAATCTTGCTTAGTTGTTATGAATTTTATTATGGGTTTAGATGTTAATTTCATGTAATGGCTTTTTCTGTGAATGAATGAAATCTGAAGATTCTATTATTTCCTCTGTTCGATTTTCAGTACTTGCTTTCTATGTTCTGTTTCCTCTCAGAAACAGATTGATCAAAATCAATCAAAGTAGTTTTATTATATTTTGTTGCTGCAAAACCATAAATCTCCTTCATAGTCAGAAATCCAAGCCAGTCATTTGAATCTTGAAGCTCAGTGTCATGTGTATTATGTGTTTTAACTTTATAGCTTTCAAATCCCTAAAATGTTCAGTTCAGTTGAGGTACTGGATTTATTGCAATTAAGCAATTCAGGGCTATTGGTTCCTATCTGCTGTTAGGGACTGCAAGCGAATTTTTGAAAGCTTGGATTAATTCGTTGATATAGATGGTCGCACTAGAACAGCCACTAAGATTATTTCGAAGGCATTACCTTGAAATGCAGTTGATTTTTCACCTGAACATGAAATAAGTTGGTATTTCAGTAAGCTACAGCATATTCCATGTGCATGTCAATGCCTGCTGCCAGATGCTATTCTACTTAGGTATGTATGCTTTTGGCTTGCTTAGAACCAAAGGTTCTTTATTTTTCCACTGCTTTCTACTACTGTTAGTTTGGACTTCCTCTAGCTGATAACCTAGTTTTTACTAGTATTATTCTCAAACTGAACTGAGTCTCAGTTTTGAACTACTTGGAGTCTGCTTAATGTAGCATTTTGTTTTGTTTTGTTTTTTTTTTTTTCTGTATTCAGCTTTGATTAGGACTAAACCTTTTGTTAGCTGTATCTTGTTCTTTTTTTTTTTTTTTTTTTTTACTTCATACACATAGAAGTATCAGAAATCCAGATTTTAGGCAATAGTAGTTACAAAATCAACATCATTGATATGGGGTATAATAATAGTTTATGTAGGATTGATGTTGGGTATAATAATAGTTTATGTAGGATAGTATGTTGAATTATGTTTTGTTCAATCATTCTATAGAAATAACAGCAAAATACGCAAGCATTATATGCATTTATGCTTCCTCGTGATAATGAATTACTGAAAGTGGATTTTAAATGCATAAAGATACTGAGTGAGGATATGATATGCAGGGAAGCAATATAAAGCAAAGACGAAAGAAAGCTGATTACTATAGATGTGGTGATAAATGAGAAAATGAATGAAGATGGAGTAACAGAAGGAAAGCTCTTTTCTTTTTTCACATGATGGTTTTGGTTACAGGAAAGAACTGTATTGTGGTATTTAGAGACACTACAAAATTACAACATCATTGGGTTAAAGGCCCCTTATTGATGCTTATCCTTGAAGTAACAGTTATGCATAGCAATCTATTTGATGGTTGAATAAATAAGGTTGCGTCAAATTTAATTTCCATGATTTCTTTTAACTGGTGTTAATAGCTTCTGGGCTTTTTGCTCTATTATCTATAGGATAACTGAATCATTTTGGTTGTGTTATTTTTGTTGGCAGTCTTTATTGGAATCCAGCAATTTTTGTATAATCCACTGAATTGAGCTAAGGCAACCAATGCTGCACCTGTAAGAATCAGAGCATCATTGAGTTTACAGCAACAAAAGTTTCAAACCAATAGCAATGGGGCAACATAAAAAAGAAGGTAACTGTTGTTTGTCTATAGCTCCCTCATTCTCTTTGCCCGTCTGTTTTTTTTTTTATTATGTTTTGAAGTTAATTTCACTAGTGGTCCTTCACCTTAGAGATTATGCACATTATAATATTCAAATTTCGAAACGTCACTTAAAAATTCTCCAATTCTAGATAATGGTCACTTGGGAGTACTTTTTCCTGAATTTGATCCTTTTTTTAACATAGTTGCTTTTTTGACTTTTTTTGCTACATCAACTAATCACCCTTCAAACTTATTTTAGGTGTGCCTGTGCAATGGATTGGCTTTTAGTTTCAACATCTTCTTCTCTTTCTTTCTTTGTTAAACAGGCTAGTTCTGCGAGTAGTTGTTTGGTACCATTATTTTACTGTATCCTGATGATTATCCACCATTGGATAAATGAGAATGAATCTTGATCGTTTAAAATTAAAATAAATATTTATTTATAATAAAAGTTAACTATGGTGACTCAATTTGGATTCCACATAACACTGATTGAAATGATCTTCACATTTCAATTTTTGGATTATTCTGAAATTGTCCCTCCATACTGAGAACTCGAGTATGTGTATATATAAATAAATAATTTTAAGAAAAAAATTAATAAAAGTTTTAGCTAGTTACTTTCGAGTTTTCGGCTCAACTTTAAAATTAATTTTGTTAATGTTTTGTTTCCATCTGCCTCCTAAATTTACACTTCCACTTTCACACCGAACAAGAAGAACAACCTGCTCTCTGCCATCAGAATCCTAACGTTTAATAGACTTAAAAATGTCACTTAGATACCTTTTCGCAAATTGAGCTGGCACATATTACTAAAAAATAAAAAGAAATTACAGCTACAGAATCAGAAATCTTATTAGAACATTTCTTTGGAAATTGTACAAGTGCAAAAGAACCATGAAAGACGAATTTTTAGGCTTGAATATTCTAGCAGCCTGAATTGCCCTCTCAGTTTATGGGGACACCCAGGGGCGGTACCACTTGCTACAATGCAAGGGCCTCCTCAAGCCTATAAAAAAACTCTTATATGTGTATATTTTTCACATGAGTCCCCCTTAACAATACAAATAGCCAAATAGCCTCCACAATAAATTGTAATTTTTCTTTACCTTTCTTCCCTTATTCTGCCAAAAGCCCATATATGAAGTTGTTTTAGCTAAAATAAATAGCTTTGTAGGGGCAAATCCGTACTATATACTCCATTTTTTTTTTTCACTTCTTTTAATTTACCTCTTCTTTTTTGTTTGACTATTGTATTCCTTCTAGAATATATTACACGGTTTACTAATATCAAGTTAATTAATGATTATGTATTTTTTTTTAAAGATATTTGATCTGACACCATACCTATATCTATATGATCATGAAATATAAATGTATACGTAAAACTACAATATGATATATTAGGGTTTAATACTCTTTAGTTTGGCCTCTCCAAAACTATAATTCTAGTTTCGCTCCTGGAAAAACCTTTGTACAATTGAACATTTCACTAGTAATAATTTATACATCTTCTTTACATTTATTGGGCAACTCAGTATCACCTGAACTTGACAAATTCACTATTTTAGCACTAAGTAAAATGTTTCATCCTGGGAATAAGTAAATAAAAGCAAAAAGCTTATCAAGCTGAGCTTTTGATGTATTGCTTCCTTGATTGTAACCAAGGCTCTATGTGAATATTAAGCTGGTCAATTCTTAGCTTAGAATAGGTTCAATTCTAGGGTTTGTAATTGAAGAAAGAAGAGGAAATTGAAGAATGAGAAGGGCAAAAGAGTTAGGGTTGAGAAATAGAGAGAAGAATTAAGAGAAGAAGAATATTTCATTAATAGAATTTTGGAATGAGGTACATCTACAATCATTTAATTATTTTTATACATTTGTTTCAGTAGTACAGTCTGTACTACTGCTGTTGCAACTCTTAACCAACTCTAATAACTTTTCCCCCTAAAAACTAAGCTCGGATCCTATACAACTATCCTATATCTGTTGACATGCAACCTTGTACTAATAGCAGCACACTTATTTATTATTATTAGCCAATTAACTATTTATCTCAGCCCTTCATCAAGTAAATTCGTTGTTGTCCTTCTTCCCTTTCCATTTCCTTTTATAATATGTAATAATACCCTCCCCTTGAGTTCTTTCTTGACCCCAAAAAAGAGAAGAATTAGGAAACTGAGCTTGAATAAAAGAGTAATCTTCCCAAGTAGCATCTTCCTTAGGTAGATTGGTCCATTTGATTAGGCCTTGGAAAACAGTAGTGTAGATTGGTCCATTTGATTAGGCCTTGGAAAACAGTAGTGTTGTTCCTTGTTTTAGTTCTAGTTTGTAGAACTTGCTCTGGTTCTATTACAAGAACTTCAGCCTGTAGAACAGGCAATTCTTGCAGAGGTGTGACATGCTCCCCTAATTTTTTCTTAAGTAAGGAAACATGGAACACGGGATGTATAGTAGCAGTAGGTGGAAGTTGTAACTTGTAGGCTACCTGTCTAATCCTCTCAAGAACCTGAAAGGGGTCATAGTATTTAGCAATAAGCTTAAGATGTTGTTTAAGGGCTATAGAAGTCTGCCTGTAGGGTTGCAATTTAAGAAAAACCCAGTCACCCATTTCAAATGACCTCTCAAACCCGTGCTTGTCCTGCTGTTGCTTCATTCTATTTTGAGCAGTAGTTAAGTTGTCTTTTAAGATGTCTAATAATTGTTATCTATGCTGCAAGAAGTCTCCTACAGTTTGGATTTTTGATGAATTAGGTAATAGGACTGGAGGAAATGGAGGAGGATAACCATATAATGCTTCAAAGGGAGACAATTTTAAGGCATTATGGTAAGGAAAGTTATACCACCATTTTGCCAATGACAAGTGCTTGCTCCATTCTTTAGGATGTAGATGAGTCATGCATCTCAAATAGGATTCCAAATACTGATTCACCCTCTCTGTCTAGCCATCAATTTGAGGGTGATATGCAGTGCTATAAGTGAGTGTAGTGCCCAACAAGGTGAACAATTCTTTCCAAAAATTACTGGTAAGGACTTTATCCCTGTCATTGACTGACTATGGCCTGTGGTGCTCCATGCAATCTAAACACCTCATTTAAGAATATTTGAGCAACAGTTTGGGCAGGAAAAGGGTGTGATAAGGACTGAAAGTGAGCATATTTGGTGAATCGACAAACCACTACCAATATAGCATTCTTACCATGAGACTTGGGCAATTGCTCAATGAAGTCCATTAAGATATGCTGTCAGACCCGGTATGGAATAGGTAGAGGTTGTAATAGGTCTGGATAGGCACAGTGCTCAGGTTTGCACCTAGCACAAGTGTCACAACCTTAAATTTAGTCCTTAATATCTTTAAGTATACCAGGCCAAAAAAAGTGCCTATACAACCTAGCATAAGTGGCTTGAATGCCAGAATGCCCTCCCAAAACATTGTCATGATATGTTTGAATCAATTGCTGCTTGAGAGTTGTATTTGCTCCTATGAACAACTTGTCTTTGTGCCATAGGTCTCCATTCCTTAATTCAAATCCTGGATTACTATCCTTATCTATTGCTACCTGCTTTAGTAAGTTTTGAGCCTTAGAATCTTACTCATAAGAGTTAATGATATGGCTCATCCAAGTAGGCACCACTTGGGATAGGGTTGCACAAAAGTAATTGTCCTATTGCTGACCTGCACCCTACTGCATCCCATAATCCCTTCTAGATAGGCCATCTGCTACCTTATTTTCTACCCCTTTCCTATAAAGAATCTTGTAATCCAGGCCAAGCAACTTTGAAATTCCCTTTTGTTGTAGGTTGGTGTGTAACCTTTGTTCCAGGAAGTATTTAATGCTTTCATGGTCAGTCTTAATAAAGAACTGACCTTGCTCCAAATAATGTCTCCATTTGGAGACTGCATAGGTAATAGCCAATAACTCTCTTTCATATACTGATAGACTGCTATTCCTGGGACCAAAAGCCTTGGAAATGAAGGCAATTGTGTGGCCTTATTGCTGCAATACTGCCCCTATACCCCAGCTACTTGCATCAGTTTTCACTGTGAAAGGACAATTGAAATTAGGCAGTGCCAGCACTGGTGCTTGTGTCATTCTGGTCTTCAAATGCTTGTTGTGCTTTCTTGCTCTATTAAAATCCTTCCTTCTTAAGCAAATCAGTAAGAGGTTTACTAAGTATACCATAATGGTGGATAAACTTCCTATAGTACCCAGTCGGTCCTAAGAACCCTCTTAACTCCTTAATAGTAGATGGACTAGGCCAATCTAGTATAGCCTTAATCTTTTTTGAGTCAGTAGACACTCCTTTGTCTGAAATGATGTGTCCTAGATACTCAATTTCCTGCTAGGCAAATGAGCACTTTGAAAACTTAGCAAATAGGGATTGATCCTTTAAAATTTGAAGGACAGTTGCCAAGTGTTTCAAATGGTCCTGCCAGAATCTACTATATATCGGTATGTCATCAAAGAAGACCAACACAAATCTTCTGAGGTAAGGCTGAAAAATGCTATTCATAAGTGCATGAAAGGTGGTAGGAGCATTTGTTAACCCAAAGGGCATAACAATGAACTCTTAGTGCCCTTGATGAGTCTAAAAAGCTGTTTTTTCAATATCATGGGGCTACATCCTGATTTGGTGGTACCCAACCCTCAAATCCAACTTTGAAAATAGGTTAGCCCCATGCAATGCATCCAATAGATCTTCAAATATTGGAATAGGAAATCTATCCTTAATGGTAACCTCATTAAGTCTTCTATAATCAATAGAAAACCTCCAGCTGCTATCTTTTTTTTTTTACCAACAACGCAGGAGAAGAGAACGGACTAATACTTGGTTGAATCACTGACTTTTCTAACATTTCAGTGACTAATTTCTCTATTTCCTGCTTCTGGAAATGGGGATACCTGTAGGACCTGACATTGATAGGTTGTGCATTTGATACAGGAGGAATTGAGTGGTTATGACTTCTAAAAGGAGGTAATCCTTTTGGTTCTGCAAACACCTCACTAAAGGATTCCAATAGCTGACTTAATTCAGGTTGCATATGAGCTTATGTTGTTAGTAAGGCTGGTTGACCCTGAACATAATGCTCAATGTGACAGATGTAGAATAAGGGAGTTTGAAAATTTAACCCTTTCCTTCTCAGAATTTTATCAGTTCCCTTACAATCATTGCCCTGTTGTATGCCTTTTACTACTACTTGTTGCCCTTTTAGACTAAAAGAAATGTTGGATTTATCAAAATCAAACAAGACTGGACTTAAACTCTTTAACCAATCTACTCCCAAAATGATATCAAAGCTATCTAACCTGAGAACTCTCAAATTAAAAGTGTAATCATGCCCTTGCATACTCCATTTAAACCCTTGGCATAGATGATCACAAATCAGTTTCCTAACTGTGATAACAGATGTGGAAATTTGGACAAGTGCTAACTTCAAATCCTCAGCCACTGTGTGATTAATGAAGTTGTTTGTGCTTCCAGTATCTATCAATATCACCAATTGTCTATTTCTATATCTTCCAACAATCTTGATTGTCTCAGCTCCTTGACTGCCCTCTATAGCATGAATTGTAAGTTCTAACTCTTCATACATCATCTCTCCTTCTATTGTAATTTCCTCTACTTCAGCCTCCACTGATTCTGTTTCTTCTTCACATGAAAGGGTTGCTAAGGTTTTAGGCTTGCATTGGTGTCCATAGTAATACTTGTCACCACATTTATAATAGGTTTTGTTTGGTTGTTTATTGAAAGAAGAAGGTGGTAGAAATGACTTTGGAATTGTACTATTGGTATTGGTAGGTTTAGTTGTATAGGTATTAGTGGGGTTGGGTTGACCATTCCGGTTTAGATTTTCAGGTTTAAGAATGAAATTTGGGTTTGGTGGCTTTGGAAATTGAGAATAGTTCAGTGCAGGTTTATTTTGGAATTAGTTACAGCAGTCTTAAACCCTTTGTCTAACACTCTTTCTTGCAGCTTGGCCACTTCCACGGCCTTAGCTACAGATTTAGGTTTAAGCATTTTCACTACTAATCTAATTTCTTCTCTCAGTCCTCCCATAAAGCCAAACAGAAAATACTTATCCCTGAGTTCTGGCATAAACCTTTCTAACCTCAATCTTAGATCTTCAAATTTATCCAAGCGATCCCCTATTGATCCCTCCTGCCTTAAGTTCATAAATTCTTCAATAACATCACTCACATCATCATCTCCAAACCTCTCACACAATGCTTCTTCGAATTCTCTCCAAGACTTTATCCTTCCCCTATTCCAATTCTGAAATTATGAGTCAGCTTTTTCCACAAGGTACAAGCAGGCTATTGACAACCTCTGTGCCTCTGAAATCTGATAAACATTGAAATATTTATCACATTTCTTGAGCCAAACTCTTGGTTCTTCCCCATTGAAAGTCATTAAATCAATCTTCGGGCAAAAGAATGAATTAGAGTTTCTATGTCCAAGATAATTACCTTCAATGTTCAAATTTGAGACTCTCAGTTCAGGAACCTTTTCTTGGTTCTGCATCGTAGCCTCACTGTTGCTTCCTCCCCATGCCACATAAGGGTTAGGCAGAATTCCCTTGTCTCCAATTCCATCAGTCTTACTGCTTCCCATTTCAGCATTTCTTTGTTTCTTAATCTCAGCCACCTCCTGAGAATAAATTCTTTCTTTTCCCTTCT
>CANXYC010510323.1:0-53271 GCA_948193065.1 Aleurites moluccanus
ATATATATATATATATATATATATATATATATATATATATATATATATATATAACCATAGGTAGGGGTGAGAAAAAACAGAAAAAATTGAAAATCAAATTGAATTGAACCAAACCTAGTTTGGTTGATTTGATTAGATTCGATTCAATTTGATTCAAAATTTAATTTGATTCAGTTAATTTTTTGAAATCTCGGCTAATTTAGTTTGATTCAATTTTCTTTAAAAGAAAATCAAAATAACCGAACCGATTGAAATATATATATATATATATATATCTATTTAAAAATATATTTTTAATAATTTTATATTATTTTATTTAAAAAATGAACCGAAATATATTAGTTTGATTTGGTTTAATATGAAATTTTTTGAATTCAATTCGATTTCAATTTTGGTTCAATTTAATTTCTAAAAATTATAGTTTAATTTATTTGATTTTTAAAATATTCAATTTGATTCAAATAAAATTGACCGTTTGTTTACCTCTAATCATAAGTATTTCTATTCCCGCTTTATTTCTATTCCCGCTTTACGTTGATAGAAATAAATCCTATTTGATAATATATGATGATAGTTAGTTATAAAATATATACCACAAATATCCTTTTTCTTAAAAGGAAAAACTGTACATAGTAAACTCATTTTAAATGTTGGCCTCTTATCTCCAATTATCAACACATGGTGAAGGCCCATAAAATTTCAAGCTTTTATTCATTTTAATATATATTAAATAAGAAGGAAAAAGAAAATTAAGACAAAGGCTAAATTTCCATTTGATTAATGCATGAAATTTAATATTTATTTTGGTTTCACACAATGCCCAAATCTATCACATGGTCAAAAAGGGAGGAAATTATACTTTCTATGCCTATAATTATTATATATGCCAACCCCAAAATGTAGGTATATGATGACTTTCACCAATTCCTTTATGATTTTACAAGTTCTCACCATATAGTTCTAGGTATTGCACATGCATAGCTAGATTGTTTATAGAAATTTATATCACAATTATACAATTTTTCACAATTCCAAACAATTTAATAAAATAATTATTATTACATTGAGTTTTAGATAAGTAAATACTTCTTCTAAAAATTTAACAAACTTGATGAAAATTTTAAAGTATTCTAACCTAAAGATATGAGGAAGCAAGGGTAAAACTATGTGGGAGCTTGGGGTGGATGATTTCAAACTTCTCAAAATTATTTTTTATATTCTTATATTTTTTAAAAATATATTATATTGATTTCTAAAATTTTAAAATTTTTATTTTAAGCAATATATTTTTTATAATATATACATTTAGTCTTTAAATTTAAAGTTATGATTCCAACCATGTGAGGAAGATTATTAACTTATAAAAATTTATTCTCATTGATTGATAAATGTATATATGATACATTATTAAATAGTCTCAAATTTGAATATTTTTTTTTAATGTTGAAAAAAATAATTATAAACTAGAATTATAAGTCTTTTAAGTTCATTTATAATTTTTTTTTTTTTGTTTTAATTTGATTACATTTAATAGTTTGTTTCATTGATTGTCTTAATTATTTTTAAGGGATTCAAAACTATAAAAAGATATTTTTTTTCTTTTTATAAATTGCCTTGTACTAATGTCTATCCATGTTATTGTTTAAGGATATTATTAAGAAATAAGAATGCTTATGTTTTTACTAAATCAATGACAAGTAATTATTATAATAAAAATTACTTCTATGATAAAGTTTACACTTCAAATATAATATATGAGTCTTCATTATGTATAATCTAATTACTAATTAGAGATTAAATTAGAAATAATTATCAATCACAACCACCACAATCATCATTAATCCCAATCACCATAATAATCAACAATACAAAAATTCATATATTGTCTTTATATCCTGGATCCACTGTACACACACCGTAAAATTTTGTCTCACTTTTTCTAATAAACAAAGATAATGCATATTTATAACCAGTATCTTTAAAAATTAAAAAATTAAAAAATATTAAATTAATTAATTTTAAAATAAAATAAATAAATAAAATATAATTTCATTCATATCTATTTTTAATTTTTTTTAATTTATTTTTTATATTAATTTATTTATATTTTTTTAATATTATTATTTAATAATTATATTTTATATCAAAAATCGTTTAAACCAGTGTTCTAACCATATTCGTTAGAAAAAAGGTGCGTGTCTATACATGCATTATCGACCAATAAAAATACATGTAAATATAAGTCTAAATCTATAAAATTAAAATAAATAAATAAATATAAGTCGGTCTGAGTGAACCTCATCCTTATCTGCCACGTAAAAAACGTTTCTATTTAAAAGCCAATTCCTTTATATATATATAAATATTTTTATTTTGTTTTATCTTCTTGTAAACTCTTTATCTTCCTTCGAAGCCAAGCCATACGAGAACTTTCTCTGTATATCTCTTTCTCTCCTTGTTTCGATAAAAACCCTTACTTTCTTCATTAGATATAGAAAGTCTCAGACTTTGTTTGAATTTTAGTTTCGGTTTCTAAAATGGCATCTGGGTCTTCGGGTCGGGCCAACGCGAGCTCGAAGGGATACGATTTTGGTTCCGATGATATTCTTTGCTCTTATGAAGACTACGGTAACCAGGATTCTTCCAATGGAACCCATTCGGATCCTGTGATTGGTTCTAATTCCAGCAAGGTATAGTTTTTTTTTTTTCATTGGTGGCTGAACTGTAAATAAGCTTTGGGGAATTGGGGATATGCTGTTTTTGGCTATTGATCTGAAATAATTAATTGGTTCAGTTTTGATTTTGGATTAGAAAAGTTCCAGAATTTATTAAAATTTGCTGTTTTAAAATTAAAATTTTGAAAATCTTGACTTTTCCATGCTTTGGTTCACCTGAATTTGCTCTGTCTGCAAATAGGATTGTAAAAGTTGAAGATTTCATTTCAGTTTTGTTTAGAATTGAGAATAAGATTAGTTAGAGGCTTGGTATGGTTTTGTTCTTTGTTATTGGATTCAACTTCATAGTTAAATTTACCATTTCTCAAGATAAATACCCACTTGACTGATAATGTCTATCTATTCAGTTTATCTAGAATATAGTATCTGTTTGGATTTACCTGCTATTGTGTATAAGTGAATTGAGCACAGTACATCTCTGAGCTCAGAACTGCTTTTTAATGTTTGATTGTGTTAATTTGTTGCCAATTACCATGGCATGCTATTTGATGTGAGATTGTGTTGGAATATGTGCGAGGACACTAGTTTTTGGCTGTCATGGAAAATGATTTATATTTACAGCACTTGGATTTATTTAAAAAGCAGCAGCAAGGACATTTTAGGTTTCTTTCACTAGTGGCCGGTAGAAGATTAGTATGCAGTATGCGCTGCTTTCTATTATTGTAATGAAGATATGCTTGCTTTCATTTGTATTGTTGATAGTACCCCCAAAAAATGAGAAGAGATATTTGAGAACACATGGCACTTAAGTGAGGGCGCAATTTTTTATTTTCCAAGGAAAAATGGTGTTTGAAACTGATGATTTTATTCTGTTACCTGTTGCCCATTTTTTCATTTGTGCATGTGTGGATGGATGCGTGCGTGTGTGCGAGAGAGAGAGAGAGAGTAAAAGCTTACTCATTCCTTTTGTCAGTTTCTTATGTGTATTTCTTAGTTCAGTGTCTCCATTGGAGAACACTCAATTGGCATTTTAAATGCTTTAAGTCTAGAGAAAGTCCACTGCAGTGGAATGTGGAGGGCATTGACTGAACTTTTTCAATGTTAAAGTGATCTTTTTTCTTGCAAATTTAAATGTTTCTGAACTGGTAAGCCATTTTTATCTTCCTCACCTGTTTGCTTATCAGTTGCACTGCACAATTTATTTATTTACTGACTCTCTTAGTACTGGAAATGTTGAGAAGTGTATAATGAATTAATGATTCTGGAATTGAAATCTGAATTGGGATTACCATCTTGTAATGTTACAAAATTCTTTTATTTCTTCTTTGAAATGCCAGGTGCGGTATGTTTTTAATGCATATTCCTTTAATGTAGGTGGAATTGTTAATTTATTACCACATTCGCTAACTCAGGAATGCTGCATTCTATTTTAAGCAGGATTTTCACAAAAGTAGAATGGCAAGGTCCTCTGTGTTCCCTGCCAATTCCTACAACCAGCCAGAAGATTCTTTTGGCCAACATATGATCTCTGTTTTTGAGAAAAGCATGAAGAAACATACCGACAATGTTATGCGCTTTCTTGAGGGGATGAGCTCTCGGCTATCCCAACTGGAATTATATTGCTACAACCTTGACAAATCAATTGGAGAAATGCGATCTGATTTAGTTCGTGACCATGGAGATGCAGATTCCAAGCTTAAATCTCTTGAGAAACATCTTCAAGAGGTGAGTTATAATTATTAACTTCTATACATCCATAGGCAGTTATTGTTTTATATCAGATGTGAAATGCATAACTATTGCAATCATGGTTTAAAATATGGCTTGGCATTTGATGGAACAAAACTGTGTATAGAAAGTCTAGTCTCAAAAATGTCATTTTCTATCTTTTAGAACTTATATTTAATTCATATCAGCTCTTTTCTTTTTAACCTATTATTTGAAAGTTCTAAAAGTGCGTGCAGGTACTTCATTTGGTTTTGCTGTTCAAATAATTTCCTGGTATTAGTTCATGTTTTTTATGTCTTGGTGAGAAGAAAAATTAAATAATTGATTTCAACCTTCCTCTCGGTTTATATATATTTTATTTATGTCTACCTTATGCATGTCATAGTTGTTAACTGGGTTGAAGGTTTTGGAACGGGATCATAGGTCCAAGCTTGGTACTTTTCTTTTGTATCCAAAAACATGGTTTTGATGTTAGGTCCCTATCAATCTCTGTTGAAAAGACTTATGGTATGCATGTGAACCACCTGTGAATTAATATCTTAATGCTAAACAACCTTGAAGAAAAGCTGAAGAAAGTAATAAAAACCATTGCTTGGGACTCATGATCAACCAGCAGCTCTCTCTAGTTCTCAGCATCCTTTGGCAATTGGTTATGCTTGCATTTCATTCACTTGTTATTTTTGACAGAAGGTCAAGAAGGAAAGAAGGAAACATAATTTGGCCGATTTTCTTTTGATCATATTGACATCTCATATAGAGAAGCTATATTTTGTTCTTGTTTATTCTATTGAGAAGATTTATTTAAAAATTGGGTGATAATTTTGAAGTGTGTTGTTAAAAAAGGTAGATGTCATGTGAGTTTTTGCTGATCACTTTGTTCTAGTGGTTGAGTGCTTGAAATGCTTAATTTTCATTTCTAAATACTTTATTATACCAAATATCTTTTAGGGACTGCATACAAAAAATATTCAAGTTGAGGGGAAAATTGGACTTGAGCCTGTCAAAATATATTTGTGGTTTGAGGAAAGGGTGATGAAAGGGGAAGAAAAGAAATAAATCATGGGGCAGCATGGATCAGAGAAGTTGTTTTGGTTGTGAACAATAACTTGCATGTTGCTTGAGGTTTACAGAATCTATAATAAATGGGATTACAACAATTCTAATTATGTATGGTTGAGAAATCAGATGAGTATGATGAGATTAGAATTGAGGTTTAGCCAAACTATGGGGTTACTAGAAACTTTCCTAGTGTCAATCTAGATTGCATTAACGCACAATCCTATGATGAGCGGAGCTTTCAAATGAGCAGGAAGGAGACTATTTTTTGATTGTTCTTTTATTATTATTATTTACTTAAAGCAGTTGAGATGCACATTTTGATGATTTAAGTGAGGAGTCATTGTGATAATGTTTCTCTGTTCTTCAAATTGAACTTACCGCAGCCTTAAGTAGTTAAGAATTGCAAGTTACAGTGGGAATGCGAGTCTCCTTTCTATTGAACATTGAACTTCGAAAATCCTTATCTTGATTATTCTTATTCTTATGCAAGAACATAAGTCATTTATTGTCATTGCTGTAGGTGCATAGGTCTGTCCAGATCCTAAGAGACAAGCAGGAACTTGCTGACACTCAAAAAGAATTAGCAAAGCTTCAGCTTGCGCAGAAGGAGTCCTCTTCATCAAGCCAATCCCAATCTGAGGAAAAAGCTTCACCACCTGCTTCTGATGCCAAGAAAGCAGACAACTCGGCTGAAATGCATAACCAACAGTTGGCTCTTGCTCTCCCCCACCAGGTGGTGCCACAGCAACAGCCTGCACCTATGCCCCCATCAGCCCAAATCCCACCTCAAAATGTGACCCAACAGCAATCTTATTATTTGCCTCCAGCACAGGTACCCAATCCACCAGCCCAGGCCCAACACCCTCAGAGCCAATACCTGCCTTCTGATCCTCAGTATCGAACACCTCAAATGCAAGATATCTCTAGGGTGGCACCACAGTCAGCACAGACGCAAATAAATCAGACACCACCAGGCCAACAATTTCCTCAGTATCAGCAACAGTGGCCCCAGCAGTTACCTCAGCAGGTACAAGCACCACAGCAGCCTTCCATACAACCCCAGATGAGGCCATCATCACCAACTGTTTATCCTACCTATCCACCATCAGGTCAACCAACAAATTCTCCACCAGAGACACTGCCAAACAGCATGCCTATGCAAATGTCATATACAGCTGTTCCTCAACCCTTGCCTAATCGTGCTGATCCTATGCCTTACGGATATGGAGCTGGTATGACAGTTCCACAACAGCCTCCACCTCAGCAAATTAAGGCCACTTATGGAACACAACCAGGTGATGGATATGCAACGGCTGGACCCCGTTCTGCACTTCCCCCAGGGAGTGCATACATGATGTATGAAAGTAATGAAGGCGGGAGAACACATCATCAGCCTCAACCTCACTTTCCACAGGGTGGATATCCTCCAGCGAATCTGAGTCTCCAAAATCCTCAGCCAACTGCAGGTACAAATATGTTGGGTCACAATCCAAGTCATTCTCACTTTGTTCGCAACCATCCCTATAGTGAATTGATCGAGAAGCTGGTTAGTATGGGTTTCAGAGGGGATCATGTTGCGAATGTGATACAAAGGATGGAGGAGAGTGGTCAGCCGGTGGATTTCAATGCGGTGCTTGATCGGTTGAATGTTCATTCTTCTGGAAGTACTCAGAGAGGATGGTCAGGGTGAAGCCAGTGAATTTGGTTTTAAACCCTGGAACTGTAGTAACCAATCATGGTTAAGTTTGTCTTGAATTTGAATAAAGGCTGTTATCTTGCAGGTTTCTTGGAGGAGTAATGTATATCTTGTATCTTTAAGGTCTAATGATGGTAATTCCACCTTCTTGTGAGTGTAATGGATTTCTTCCTATGATTTTTAGGAAGGGAGTTATCCAATTGCTATATTAGGCTTATTAATATTATTAAAGGATCATGGATTTGTGAGAAATTTGGGCTTGGCTATATAATAGCCCTTTAAATAAAAGGGATTTTTTTAAAAAATATTAAAAAAAATAAAAATTATTTCATTTTTACTGTTAGAAAAAAAAAATTAAAAATATTTTTTAAAAAATATTATATATTTAAAAATATTATTTTAAAAATATGATATATATTAAATATATATTGCATATATATCAAAAATATATTAAAAAATAATATATAATATTCTCTAAATAAAATTTCCCGTGGTCCCTTATCATAGCCTAACTTAGACTATGACGGTCTTAGGATACGGGTAATGTCAAAGCCATCAGTATCTCGAAGAACCCATACTTTTATTTTTATATTCATTACTTAATCTATAATACATTTTAGGTGATAATAATTTTTTTTTAAAACATCAGAACATTCATGCAGAAAAACTGACAGAGTTTCCTTTGTAATTTTGACTTAAACTATCCACAAAACATATAAAAATCACTCCCAATATAACATACATCTCCTTGTATCCTCCATTGATCAATTGCAACTCAAAATGCACTTCAATAATTTCATCTATATCATATAACATATACATATCATTTCAAACTCATATACCATATATATGTACAATATATACATATTCATATCATATCATTTTACCATTTGATCATTTTAACATTTTACTCAAGTCAACTCAACCCTCTATACACTATATACCAAGGAACTCTATACACATGAGTGATCTCAATACATACATCTGATCCAAGGCTGGAAATGATGTAGCCAATGGATGACTCCCTCACTGAGATCCTGAAATCATATAATCACTGAAAAGAGTGAGTATAACAATATACTCAGTGAGTCATTATATATATATGAGCATGCAATAATATTCATGACAGTCACATCTATCCATTAGTGATCTGTAAATAGAAATGTTGGTGATAGCATAAGAAAATACATAGCATGGATCATAATGCATATAATATAACAGGAGCCTGTAACATGTCATATATCATACTGTAGTTTCCTTTCATCACATCTCCCCCAATCAACCATGGCATAGGGGATATTCTTACCCTCCCTAGTAAAGGCCATAATATAAATCTGTAATCACAGCAGATGGTTTATTTTTACACCATCGAAATAATCCTGTTATAGTATATTATATGCAAATGTCTCATATAGCATAAATATATTAAATTAAATCTCAAATAGGATTTATATGATGATTTATATTAATAATAGACCCAAAGAAAGGGTTTGACACATTTTCATATTTTTGCCCGTCAGAACTCAGTTTGCACTGCCGCAACTGGCTCCCAAATTACGGATCCGTTTTTATTTTTCAGGCACTTTCTGGTTTGCTTTGAATTCAATATATACATAGCAATTTCTTTATATCAATATCAAGTGTATATATATATATATATATATATATATATATATATATATATATATAATGATTAGGTTTGATTTCAGGTCAAAAAATCTTTTAGATTGTATTTTATAGCCAATCAAAGTTTGTGCCAAAATTAAGTATTTTGGTGGCTCCGTTTTAGGTCAAATTGACAAATTTGCCTAAATGTGGATCATTAATGGTTTTCAAGCAAGTTTATCATTTCATATGCATAAATGCATGACTTATGAATGTATTATGTATCAAACATGTATATAGACTCACCTTATTCACAAACTCCAAAATTATACTCCCAGTGGCCTAGTTAGCCCGGGACTCCCCGTCCGCAATCCTAATATGGGACGATTCTCCTATAACAATCAAACTTGCTTTATAAGACACATACTCAACATAAACCATATCAAAGCACATATTATGCCATATTAGGCATAATCAAGCACATTATCACATAACAGCATACATTATGCACATTTTACACATTAAGCACATCAAATGCCCTATATTACTTTTTTAACACATTTAATACTTTTTATGCACCAAATGCAATTCCATCAATACAAATCATTCACATTACTCATATTCATCAATATTATGCTAAGTTATAGACTTCCAAACATTTAGCTCACCATTTTATGCTAAACCTATACAAATTTTCAATTATGCTTCAAATCACTTATACCATTCATTCTTCCTACATTTAACCTTATACATTCCAACTATTTAAGCCATTATACCTTAATCATGCTTTAGTTCTTCATTTGCATTTACCTAATACTTTAAAATAACAAAGTCTATATATTACCACTTTAATGGAAATCACTCAATTCATCCATTTTTCAACACCAATTAAACATACAACATTAATAAACATCAAATGCATTATGTATAAGCTTTTAAACCTAACAAATGCCAAAGCACCTAAGGCATTCCAATATATCAAAGTTTCGGCCAAGGTAAACTTTTCTCCAAATCAATTCATTTCAAACTTTTAACCATCAATTCATATTAATTACATCAAATACACATCATTTACACCTTTAAAATCAATTAAACATCAAAATCACACAATGTGTTCTTCATCAAAGATTTCGACCATTTCATTTTTCCTAACCAAATAAGTTTGTTTCTTTCATTTGACCATAAATTCATATCATACACATCATTTAAACATCATTTGAACTAAAGAAAACATCAAAATATCAATTTGATTCCAAATTTTTCTTATTAGGGTTTCAATCCATCTTTTTGCATTCTAACCATACAAAATTGATTTTAATCACTAATAAACATCAAGAAATATCATATAAACATAATGGAATCAAAAGAACTTCAAAACTAACAACTTACCAAAATTTTTTCAAAAACTTCTTTGAATTAATTTGCTATCCAAATGAGTTTTTTTTTTTTAAATCTAAGGTTGGATTTATGTTTACAAGGTAGGAATTAGTCTGATTTCATCCAAAAATGGAAGAAAACCATGAATTTTGGTATTAGCTAGGTGTGGCCGAAACTTAATGGTGAAGAACAAACAAAATTCTGCAACTTAAAGCTTTAAAAAGATGACAATGGTGAAGTGGTGGGAAAAATTCACCAAAATATCAAATGGTGTGATCTAATACATCAATCTTATGATTAAAATGGTGAAACCTAACCATCCATCCATCCATCTTTCATACTTTTATGTCATTGGCTAATCAAAGTCAATATTGATGGCTTAAGGCTACATTTGTCGTACCAAATCTAAAACCAAAGCCAATAATCCAATGTATTGTGCTTAAGATAGCAAATTTGCAACCTACTGATCCAACCGTCTATTTCTTCATCATTTGATCCAATGGCTAAATTTAATCAAGTCTAAACTAATATCATAAGGTTGCATACATAGTATAATTCCATACCTCAAAAGAAAAGACCATAATGCCCTTAGTTCAACCGAAACACCTCAATTGAGGAGCTTACCCGGTGCAATTTTCAATCGGATTTATTTTTCCATCAAATTTTCAAATAAACTAGACAACATCATTTACATTCCCTTAAATCCTTTTCTACCTTTAAATATTGTGTTAATTCCATAAGAACACGAAGGGTTACGAAATGACTATTTTACCCCTAATTCACAAAATTTCAAGTTCTTTCCAATTTCTTCCTAATAGTCTTTGATGTACTTTTACATGTGTAAAACTGTCTAAAACATGCATATTCATTCAATTTAAGCAATAAAATGTATCATATATAACATATAAGTAAACACATAATCTCCTTAGGTTTGCCCCTTTAAACTTATATTCTAAGCCCTTAAGTTAGGGTGTTACATCCCTATATATATGGACTTCGCTTGCATGTTTTGTCTATTAATGAAAATATATTGTACAAGGTTATAGACACTTAGATACAACTGTTTGAATCAAATCAATAATTAATATGTTTTATCAACAAACAAAATTTTTAAAAACTACTTTATAATTTTACTAATTTAAAATTCATTTGTAAATTTTATCAAATCAAATATAATTTGATTTAAACATAATTAATTTTATAAAATTATAATGTATATTAAATAAGGAGAATTAAAAAATATATTAGAGAATATTCAATGATAACTTGTAAAGACTTTACAAAAATCAAGAGTTATTCGTTTAAAATTTTTAAAGATTTTAAAAATATTTATCGAAATTCAAAAGTATTCAATTACAATTTTTATAACTATAAAAATAAATAAATATTTAAAAAGTTATTAACTTTTATTATCTTTCACTTGTCCTTAAAATTTTAATCAACTTTATTAATTTTTTTTCAACGTATAAAATTTTGTCTAACAAAAAAAAATTGAGTGTTTTATTGAGTTTTTTTTTTTCTTTGAAAAGGGTATTGGTTTATTTATTTATTTTAATTTTTTTCATATTCAAGATGATTTGTCCTGCTAATGCCTCCCCATAGAAAAGTCTTGCGCCACAGATTCTAATGAGTACTTTGAATTTGATATATTATAGTTGTTCATAATGTTACAATTTCTATTTGTTTATTTATTTTTTGTGGTAAGAAGAGAGCGGACTTGGTGTTGGTAATGCTCTAGCAAAACTTTTTGT
The DNA here is from genome assembly GCA_948193065.1 of Aleurites moluccanus. Taxonomy (NCBI): domain Eukaryota; kingdom Viridiplantae; phylum Streptophyta; class Magnoliopsida; order Malpighiales; family Euphorbiaceae; genus Aleurites; species Aleurites moluccanus. Next base: position 11,892 of record CANXYC010510323.1, read on the forward strand.
GTGCATTGAGCAATTGAGAGTCTGTAGGAAAACAAATAGCTGGGTGCCACTAAAGCTCACAGTGCAAACTCGTAGTGTAGTTGTTTACTTGTCCTCAATATAACCATATGATTCATAGAAAAACAAAGTGTGATTCATTGGAGTTTCCATACATAGATAAGCATCAAGAACAACATACTTTGAATCTTGAAAAATCTTGTTCTTACTAGAGCATGATATGGAAATGGACCTGAAAGTTTTTTTATGTTGAAAGGTTTGTACTTTTCTACCAGTAATTGCTATTCATAAAGATCAACCAATTGCTGTTTAGCTATTCAAACATAGATAGTTGTTCGGATACTATTTAATCTATCATTCTATAATTGAGACATTACTAAGAGGATCAGGTTATATTTTGCATCTCCGAATTGAGAATGCGTTGTAAGAAAATTATATAAATGGATCAGCCAGCCTTTTTTAAATTCTTGCGTGGGAGTATGACATGGATGGCTGCCAACGCGATAAAAAAATTTTGTCAGGAGGTAGAGAAAGGCTTTTCATTCTGAGATTCATCTTTCGATACTGTTGTAATTTGTGAGATCTCTCATGCTCCCATTGATGTTTATTTTGGGGGGGAGCTTTTGTTTATATGTGCTTTAACATCCACCATTTCTGAAAGTACAGCTCTTCACGTATAGTGTTTATAGTGCTGAGGTTGGATTCAAACCATGTTTGGAGTTTGACTTCCACGTGCTACCAAATAATTTGTAGATCAAAATAACTAAGCTTATTCTCTCATTCAATGTTTTTGCAACTCAACCGGTAAAAAATCCATCAATACAAAGAGTCAGTAGTTGGATCAAAATTAATTTGGTTAAATCCAAAAAAAATTAATATATATATATATATATATATATATATATATATATAATTTGATATTTATTTTATATATGATAAAAATAAATATAATGTAATTATGATTATTTTTTATTAAATTATATTTTTTATGATGTCAATTTAATAAAAAATTATATATATTATAAGTTATAGATAGTCACTTATTTAAACATCTACTAATATATAATAGGGTCATAATTTTGACATCGGATAAGTTTTGGAGTCGAGAAAAATTAAAATGAAAATATTAAAATTTTCTTAATTTCATTTAATTCAAAATAACACCCTTTTAACTTGACAAAAACGATGTCGTTTTGATAAAAATTAAAAAAATTAAAAAAATTAAAAAATTAAAAAAAAAATTAATCTGCTCAAACCAGAAAAATTTATCAAATTCGATCATTTTACCAGTTAACCGGCTGGTTTATAACTAATTTTTAAAAAAAGAGTGAAAACTGATCGAATCAATTTTTAATTTGATTCTCAATTTTTCTAATTTAACCGGCTGATTTTATCCGATTTTAACAATCATGCTCTCATGTATATATATAATAATTAAATTTTTTATTGACTAAGATTTTAGCATTAGAGTTAAAATAATTAAAATTTTTATGTATAACTGTTTATAAATCTCTTAATAATGATAAATGAAAATCTTTAACAACCCAAGGTTTAGCTTGGATGCTAAAGAATTTAGGCGATAACTATTTGCAACATTTGTTATTTATTAGTTATTGTTAATAATTTTTAGTTGGTGATTAATAATTAATTAATAATAATTGTTATTATTTTGAGTGTGTAGTATTTTAATATTTTTAATTAAATAAATATAATTATTTTTAAAAAATTTCAAATTAAAACTTTTTAAATTGCATTTATTTAATTATTTAATAATTATTATTAATCAAATAAAATTATATTAAAAAGTTTTATTAAACACTACCAATTTAAACTTTTTGAAGGAGATTTCAAATTTAAATTATTCCCTTAATAACTAGATACGTATGATGTCTCTAAAAAATTTTCCTTTCGTTTCTTTGTAATAGTGATTATTAATATCGCGCCTTCATGAGAATAATATAAAGTAAGCGATATATTTATGAATTAATTATGATTTTTTTAATATAAAATAATTTAATATATTAACTTATTTTTTATTTTTTTAAAATACACTAACTCTTTTTAAAAAATATTATAATATATTATTAAATTTTTTCGTTAAATTTTGATGATAAAAAAAATTAGCAAAAAAACAAAAGTATTATTATTTTTTATTTTTAATTAATTATATCATATTTTTGTTTTAAATTTTTTGATAATTTTAAAAATAAAATAAATAAAAATATTTTTTAAAAATATTTTTTATTTTATTTTTTAAAAATAAAAAATAACAAATAAAAAATAAAAAAATATTTTTACTTTTTATTTTTAAATTTTTAAAAAATATGAAAATAAATTTTTTATTTGTATTAAAAAATTTAAGAAGAAATAATTTAATTTCTTCTTAAATTATTTTTTTAAAATAAAATATAAAAAATATTTTTATTTATTTTTTATTTTTAAATTTATCAAAAAATATGAAAATAAATTTTTTTACTCCTAAAAAATATTTTTGAAAGTAAAAATTAAATTTAATTAATTAAAAATAAATAATAACAATATTTATATTTTTTTATATTTTTCATTAATTATTTTAAAATTAATTAATAGTAATATTAGATGATATTATCAAATTATTTTATGGAAAAAATAATAATTAATACTATATTTATATATTTTCTAAAAATTGTATAATTAGACCCTATACTCGTCTTTGCAAAGTCCACATCCCCGACACAGCAAAACTCCAATTTTCAACAAATTTGGGTGAAATTTGATTAAAAAAATCGACACCACAAATGTGGATATACGAAAGAAAAAGTCTCGCCTGACACGGTGGTAGTCCACTCCACTCAATACCGTAGGCCCGACATAGACGCGGTTGTCAGTGCCAATAATCAATTATTTATTACTCTGCCTGATACACTGGTAATAGACATTCACTGATCACTGCCACCTTCTCTCTCTCCTCCCTCTACGATCTGTTTTTTTATCCATTTTTATTAATATTTTTTAATTAATTGTAATAAAATAGTACTTCTCGCGGTGGCGCTGTCTCTTTAGACATAAATTTTTCACAAAGAAGAGAATTACTCTGTGAAAAAGAAGATGGAGAAGCTTCTGCTTGGAGAAACCAGTGGCTATGGTAATTTCAGAGAGAGAGATCGAACGAAGACGTTTAATCGTCGCTCTGATGCTATCACTCACGGTTCTCGTTATCAGAAGGCAGCAGCTCTTGTCGATCTGGTTAGAAAAAAATAACAAGATGATCCCGTTTTGTGCGAATATGATTGTCGTTTTATATAATGTTAATACGCGCAGAGTGATTACGATTTTGTTTGTATATCCAGGCTGAGGATGGAGTTGGTCTACCTGAACAAATTCTTGATCAATCAAACTTTGAAAGTGCTGCAAAATTCTATTTTTTTTATACTCGATTAGATTTTATTTGGACTCTTAATTACTTTGCATTGATAGTTCTCAATTTCTTGGAGGTTAGTCTTCTAAAATTAAAAAACTCTCTGTATAATGGCTGTGTTTGTGTAGATGCTTATGTTATTCTTTGTTTGGTAAATCTGTGCAGAAACCTTTGTGGTGTTCAAATTATTCTTCTGCACTTTCTTGCAAAGATAAAGCCTATTTCTTTCTTGGGGATTTGCCTTACTTAAATGGCACAGAGAATCTTATTTATGAGGTATACATTGCATACTGATGCCTTTAAATCGTGAATCTTTCTTTGGATATTATGGTCTGTCGCAAGTTATACAATTTCTGTTTTCTTCTGCAGGGCATAACTCTTGTTCTACTTGTAGTGCATATTTTCTTTCCAATTTTATATGAAGGGTTCCGAATCTTCTGGAAAAATCATTTGAATCTGTTAAAGGTACTTGTTCCTTTTTTTTTTCATTATTCTAATGAATTAAGGCTGTTTTGATCACTTAGAAATTTTCTTAATATCTCTAGAGTATAATCTTCAATTTTATTTTGCCATCTGGTCAACAGAGTACTTGTGCAAATAGTTGATTGTTGTTACTGGCACTTACTGCCAAACACAAGATTATAGGTTTTATTGCATTGTTCTCTACTGCATTGCATCAGAATCTTTCTCTGCGTTTTCCATGTCATGCTGTTGGCAACATGTTTTAAAAATGAGACAATGAGTACTCATGGCTTTATGTTCATTAGCTTATATGATCACATTTTCTCTCTCGCTCTCTCTCCTCCTTCCTCTTTTATATGATCGAATTTCATCTTGATTGAATGGCCTAGCTGGCTGTTATAAACTTCAATGTTATGCTTCGGTACATGATTTCTATTTCTTCTTCCTCAAGATGCTTTCTTTTTGGGTTTGATTTTTCAGGTCTTTTGCTTATCAATTCTGGCAGCCGACTTACTTGTTTATGTTCTCTATTTGTCTCCTGTGGCTATTGACTATCTTCCTCTCAGGATTGCCCCATATATAAGAGTTATCTTTTTTATCCTATTTATCAGGTATCATGTGATAATGATTTTTTACTCTCATATAAACACATTTATGTTTTTTAGGGTGTCTAGATTTAAGCAAAGTACTATCATATGCATTGTGGCTTGTCTAGGATATCATGCATCAACTTATATTTCAAAGTTCAAAATAGTAAAATTGTTGGTCGGCTTAAAGTTATGAACTTCCCATACTCAACACATGATAATTACGTCTTTTTTTTGTCTTATTATTTCATTGTAGTCTACACCTATTGTATGGAGACATCTCTGTGTAAGGTGTCGTCGTGATAGGGTTCCAATTGTCACTGCTCTTTGATACGAGGACAATCTCTTTTTGCTTTGGCTATTCGCAAGAACATGCCGCTTAGATCATTGGAAATTTGTAACATGACTAAAAGTACTGTCGGCTCTTTTCATATCCAGTGAATTTCAGTTGAAAATTATTTGAGACTGCTGTCTTGTGGACTTCTCATATCTTCAGGGGTTAAAGTGATTTTGTTCAATTCTCGGGGAAAAGAAAAAGAAGTTAACGAAGTTGGCATGGTCTGTTGTTTATATGTTCCAGTTCTGGATCCTTGATTTAAAGTTGTCTTAACCGCAGAAATTTGTGGATCAAGTCTTGACCTACAATCTATTTTGTAGAAATAGTAAGATATTATTTGGGTGACATAGTTTAATAACTTTATAGGCAGTGATTCAAAGACTTAATGTCCTTCTCTCTTCTTCTTAAATGGATAGATATTATGGAGTCACAAAACATTGATTTCCTACAATTTTCTTTCGTCCATCCATTAAAAGAAACATCTCATATGATAACTTGCTGGGCCTATAAAGGATTTCTAGTGGCCCAAGGACCAGAAGATTGATGTAAAGTTCTGTAACGGGCCATTTTGTGAAGGCAAATGCAATAAGATTAGGGTCTAGAAGTCCTTATTCGACTTTTCTTTCAAGTTATTGTATTGTACATATCTGATATTATTTTGGGCTGTCAAAACTATTTAACCTTCTTGATTTGATGATGGTTCATTTTGTCATGATCTCAGGGAGTTGCAGAATAGCATCATCATTCTGGCTGGAATGCTTAAAACATATTTAAATGTCTTGGTTTGTTCACAAATCCTACCTTCCCTTCTTTATCGTTATTGCTGCCTGACTAGCAAGTTGCAACCAATCTTAGTTTGCAAGTGTTGTCTGTCTCAGATTGCCTTAGAATATTCATTTCATTGGATATTTACTTACATTTCTCTTCTATTGTATTCTGAATTTGATATGCTTGTTAGTTGTGTGTGTTGGTAACACGTTGAATAATGATAAAATAAATAAAGCACTTACAAGTAAGTGAGTGTTGCACTTAGCGCAAACTAATTGATTTTGTGCAAATGAGTTTCAACACTTACTTGTTTATAAGTTTATTTATGTATGGCTCCATGAATTTTAATATGGTATTAGAGTTTCATGTCCAAATGGATTAAATTTTGGGCTCCATATTCGAGCCCCCATTGTTATTGTTGGACTGATAATGATACCGATCCAGACCAAAGCTGAACAAGAGATATCAGCCGGTTCATTTGTGAGCAAGTGTCAACCGGCTTGTTGATATTAGACCATGAGTTAAAGTCCAGTTGCATTTGAGGGGTGTGTTGGAAAAAGCATCCCACATCAAATAATGATAAAAAAAAGTATTCTACATCTAATAATGATAAAATAAATAAAAGACTTGTAAATTTAGGACAAACTAATTGATTTTACTTATAACTCATTTATAAGTGGGTTGCAATACTTGCTCTTATGGTCCCATAGACTTTACTAGTGTGAGTACATGTTGGATAATGTTTTTATTTCTTCCGTGGCTGATTATCGTCTGCTTCTTGAATTGCAGGCTCTATGGCTATTATTTCTTCTGTTTTCCAGTTGGCTAGCCTACGTCATTTTTGAAGATACCCAACAGGGAAAAACAGTTTTTACTTCATATGGAACGACATTGTACCAGATGTTTGTTTTATTTACGACATCCAACAATCCAGATGTATGGATACCAGCATACAAGTAAGCTTGGAAAGCGATTTAGGGGATCCTTTTATTTTAGTTATTGTAAACTTTTCAATCCAGAAGCATAACTTCAATGATGATGTTAAGATTGATTTGTATTAATGTAAAATGTTAAAAAAAGCTGGGTTGAGGAGAACATAGATAAAATAAAGGCGCAAGAGAACTTGAGGATTCATGTAAATCAATTCCAATTAATTTGGAAATAATGTCTTTGTTTCATATTAAATTTGATGCTATTCATCTTTGGTGTTTTGAGGCGCCCCCAACTGAATATTCTGAAGAGTAGACCTTTTGCAAACGCTGGAACTGCAGATTCTTGTGCATCAGATTGTCATAACAGAGCACAGCCTTAAAAGAAATTGATATAAACTAAGTTCCACATGATGCTTTATGTTTCGCTAGTGATAATTGGTATGACTTCAACTGGATTAAGCTGGCTAAAGATATGAACAAAACTATGTTTCTACTGTAACATAAAAGCTCTATGTTACCCAATGAATTACCGTCTGTAAGTAGTTATATATGTGTGCCCCTACCTTTTTCTGCACATTTAATCTGTTAGCTAGGCTTAATTATAAGCCGCATTTCCTGTTGAACACTGTAAATAAAAGAGGGGTAAATTTCCCTTGGCGTAATAGCAGTCTGCTCAAGGTTTTATGCTTTTTTTGCTTTTCTGTTCTGTTTTGGTTATTCATATGGTGGAAGCCGTGCATTTGTTTATTTTAATTTTGCCTTTTATTTGCTGTTTTAATTAAGATTTGGTAGAGATGGTGACTAAACCATGCATGCAAAATCTAGATTGCATTGTTTATCATTTTATTTTCTTTTTCAGGGCTTCACGTTGGTATTGCCTGTTTTTTGTTCTCTATGTGCTACTGGGTGTTTACTTCGTCACCAACTTGATACTTGCTGTTGTATATGACAGCTTCAAAGGTCAGGTATGGTTGCGAGCCTGAAAAGTAAAGCATGCAACTAGCACTTATGTGGTCTTCCTCTCATTTTTAACTTGTGATGCAGTTTCTTTTAAACATCTAGCTAAAAATTCTCATTTTTCTGTATTTTGAAGAAAAAAACAGAAATTACATGTTTACATCTTCATTTTGTTGTAGCTTGTGAAGCAAGTTTCTGAGACAGATTGCACAAGGAAAAGAATGTTGGAGAAAGCCTTCAACCTCCTTGATAAAGATGTAAGAATGATGTCACCTTGCATTTAGATCTCGTCTTAGTCTGATTTTATCTCTCTTTCCTCTCAATTTGCTATTGCCTAATTTTATTTCATGGTGTTCAGTTATGTTTATGCATACGCATGTTTGAAAATTTATCTTTGTGCTTAAATATTGTTTGTTTATATATGACTTTGCCCTTTTAGACAACATTCTTAATGTATTAGCATAAACTCTTAAAAAGATCTTGTTGAGGGAGGACTCTCATTCCCCATGTTCCTTTGCGATTATTAGAATTGGGACCATTCAAAGAAGAATTGCATGGCTTCTATGTAACAATGGTGTGTACTTTTCTTGAAGTATTGGGATGAGCAACTGGAAGTCAGTAGTTGGCATTTAGGCTCCCAACTACTGGTTTGGGGTGTTTGGTAAATGTAGTGGTTGGAGGCTTGGAGCAGTGTTTCAAACTCTAGCAGTCAGTGGTTTAAACTGAAACATATAAAGCCAAGATTTCTAGCTATAGGTGTCTGACTTTCAACTGCTAACCACCAACCTCTAGCTTTAAACTGTTTACCACCAATAGCTAACAATTGACTATGACCGCTAAACCAAATGGCTCATTGATCTAATGCATTAAGTTAAAATGATACAGTATATTGATTCTTATAACATGGACAGATGTACAGATAGACAATTTTCACTGTTAGATACTTAATTTAACCTTTGTGATTGTGTGGCTGGCCTCCTAATCTTGCGGTACCTAAGAACTAGTAGCATTTTAGGTTGGACGTTCAATTCACTCTGTCTCAGACCTGTGTCAGTGTAAGGAGTAGGATTTAAGCTTGTGCAGGGAACTCATTTAAAACATCTTGCATATGCAACAAAGACATAAAATGCACAAATAGGCATGAAAGAGTGTATAAGTTTGAGTTGAAGACAACAGAAAAAACACAAGGAAATTCAATTTGAAGGCTCAAGCTTATAATTATGGTATTGATCTAAAATGGTGTCTATTGGGGAAATTAGGGAGTACTTCCTAATCATTTAAGAGTTCTATTTATGCATATATTCTAATAAATAAGCTGGTGTCCTGTATTTCAAGAGTTTAGATTGCCAGGAATGAGTTTTTGTTCCAAGCTAATAGAAAAATTTGTGAATGCTATAAGAAGCTAAATCATGCACTAGAATCCAAAACCATTGTGTTTCTTATATCATCGATAGAATGATATACGTTAAAGTAAGCATCCAGATTTTCTTGATTGGCAAGAAGTAAGGACAAAATAAGCTTTAGAAGGGACTGTCAAACAGAAAATTTGCACATCAAGATAGTTTAACAAGCCTCTTATAAATAGGAGGCAGTCAATCTTGAGTTACAGCAATTCCATGTTGCAGTTTTCTGTAATTTTAGTGGATAGACTAATGAACATGTTGATGAAAAGGCTCCATATTGTCTTTTGTTTTCTTTTGTCCTGAGGATTTAACCCTCTTTAGTAGTATGCATGAAACATTGATTTATACTGCCATATAGGTTAATGCAATAGATATATAGCTGTCTGATCTACGTGAATATGCAGATTCTAGATATATTGTGTATAGATATAAATTTTCATACATAGACTGAGTGAGATATTCTGGCATCTGAGTGAGATATTCTGGCACTGCTGTTTGTTTTGCTATATTTACAAGGGTACAGCAATTTTATACTTGAATGGCACCACTTTTTTACTTAGTAAAACTGACCACTAGTAAATTTGAGATATGGTGCAACTTTTAAGTTTTCATGCTAATTGTAGTTGTTATAATTTTCTGTTACTGCACTTTATATTGTTGGTTTTGGCATTTTTTTTGTTAATGGGATTGTGTTCTTTGTACTACAGAATTTTGGATTTCTTAATAAGAAGCAATGTATTCATCTGTTTAAAGAATTGAACGAATACAGGTATTGTTTCTTTAGTTTCTTCGGCACTCTTCTCCATCATGCCCGAAAATCTGAATCTTGGTTTTGAAGGATAAGTTAAGAATCCTAACCTGCCCTATGTCATGCCCAATAATAGAGGAGAAACCATCTTTGAACTGAAGAGGTGCTTCAGTGTAGGAGATAGAGATACCGAAACCACTAGATAGTTTCTTGTTTTCGTTCTCTCCATCATTTGCTGAAATCTAAGCAAGATGAGTGAACCGTGAAATAGTGTACTCATCATTTTGTAGTGAATATAAGATGCATTGATGAAGAGATGATGAAAATATGGTTTTAAGATATTTGGTGGGCAGGTTTCTACATGACATTGAATTCTCCTGTGATCAAGGATTTTGTATTCTTTTTCTTTAATTTTGATATTTATGTATGATAAAGTAAATCTTTAATATTTGTATTAGGACCTTACCAAAAATATCAGAAGAAGAATTCGAGTTTATATTTGATGAGCTGGATGATACTCGTGATTTCAAGGTACATTCTTACTTTTCATCTCTTTGTTTGAATAGATTACATTTTTTTTTTTTACATCTATTTGACTACATAACTATGCATATATAGATTACCAAAGACAAAACAAAAAATAGAAGAAGAAGAATAACAAAAGAAGAAGAAGAAGAAGAATTTATCTTTTTAATAACTATGATTAATAATAAGTATGTAGCAGTAAAAAATTTTAAGATTGAGAAGAAAATGGAAAAGCTTAAGTATTTATCAACCATATCTTTTTGCTATAGGCATTGATTATTTCTGTTTCTCCTCTGGCACAGATGCAAATTTATCATGCTTATAAATGTAGCTGGCATTGGTGGAACCTAGATTGTAATATAGTTTTTGTTTTATGATTTTCAACCACTAGACGGGGAAAAATAATAAATATTTGAATATTTGACTCGTGGGATATAAATTTAGTACCCAAATCTTCTCATTTAGCAAAATTACAATTGTTTGCTTTTGTCACTTGAGTGGGTTCTTCCCCCTTGCCTTCTGGCTTGTATATTATCTCTTTGAAATGTCAGCGGCTATCCTTGATATAAATTTGGTTATCATTTATTGGTTGCTGATCATACTCTTATCTTTTGTGGCTTTGTCTTCTTTTTTGTAGATCAACTTGGATGAATTTGCTGACCTTTGCAATGCAATTGCTCTGAGATTCCAAAAGGAGGATGTTGTAAGTTATATTGTTCTGAAACCAAATCTCGATGAAGCTTCTTAGAGCTTTAAAATTGCATCATTGACTTGTGGGTTCTGGTTGCAGCTGTCTTACTTTGAGTATTGTCCATCAATCTACCATTCACATTTCTCTGAAAATCTGAAAGCCTTTGTGAGGAGCCCCAAGTTTGGTTACATAGTATCCTTCATTCTTGTTGTGAATCTGATTGCTGTTATCATCGAATCAACGGTAAATATAACAGAGCTAGTATTTGACAGTATTTTCTCATCTTTTAATTATCGATGTATTGAATTAAATCTGCTAGAGTTTTTAATTATTAGATATTTAAATCTCTTAGAAATTTTGGTTCTTGAATCTGCTATATGTTTAGTGCTATAAATGTAGTTGCATTTTACTTGGGAATTACGTGAACTTTTGATTTTACACATCACCAGGCTCATGAGCTTGTGTTAATTGACTCTGGTTATTGTTGCATGTTTCATTTAAAATGTGATCTAAAAAATTGATTAGTTTTGTCAATCATCTCTTTTCACCCCCTCTCCATTACCCCTCCTGGTGCCTCACCATGAAATGGGGATAAAAAATAAAAAATAAAAAAAGAAGATATTTCGTAGCATCACAATACAAGATAATATCAAGCTAACTCAACATAACAACCTTTGTTTATCACAATGATATCTAATAGAAGAAAGCTTATGGTGCCTACATGAACTGTTTGGAGAGCAGGAATAAAGTAGATTAGAATTCATGTAAAGGAATAATTTAAAAGAGATACAGAGAATGAACTGACCAAATCTTGGCAATAACATTCCTTTTGGCCGAAGTCGGAACCAGTCTGATTTTAGATCAGCCCCATGAATATAGTTCAGCAGTATTATTATTGGTTTTTCTTTGCCTCTGCTCCACCTGTGGCAACTTTGGTAATCTGAAATACTGCATGATTTGAACCTTGGAAGAGCCATGAATTATCATTATATTATAGGAAAGAGAACCTAAGTCTGGTAGGGGCTTTCTTCCCCACAATAAAAAAGAATTTCTATTGTCATGGCAAAGATATTAGTATAAAAAGAAGAAACATGTATCATTGCTATGTGCCGAATAAGGGACAAGAAACAAACAAAAAATATTAATTAAAATAAAATTTTCTCCAATCTAACTAGATATAATGCAGAAAGCCTGATAAAGCCAGAAAAACCATTCAATCCTAGAGCACCTGTATTGGTGGTTATTGGCACTTGCCAAACATTTGCATCCCTTTCCACCTAGATGCACAAATCACAGAAAATATAGTGCACTAAAAGAAAATTTCATTTTCTGTTGTTCCCATAACCTTACAGTGAAGTAATAATAGATTTCGCCAAGTTCCTAGGCAATGCATTGTTCAGTGACGGTCATAATCTTATTCCAGATACTGCAAGCGCGATAACCTAATAAGAATTCACATCAGAAAGTTGCAGTACTGAATGAAGTTCAAATCATATTGATTGCTCTTGAGAAATGAAAAACAATTAAGAAAGAATGACAGCTTTGTCATCTCTCCATGAGAAATGAAGATCCCAACAAATACTTGTCGCATACAAGGTCTAAAAACTAGTAATGAGAGGAGAATGTCAATCACCTTCTTATTCATTCTCAAGAAGCTGAGATTTTATGGGTCTCAATTGTTGTTATGTAGGCCATAGGGATGTATTGGAATCTTTTGATTTCTTTGAATGAGGTCCCTGAAGGGTGGTGAAGCCATTTTGAAGGTGAAGAAAAAATGATGTGTGATATTGGGAGCATTGTGAGGGTTATCCTGATTATTCTGTTGAAGCATATAGGTGAACTGATGTTGCTCTATGGTGAATGATATTAAACTCAACATCAGATTAAGCAAGCAACTAATGAAACTAAGATAGCTAATGTAATTCTTTGATAATGGTGTAAAGCTTTATTGCTACTGAACTTACGCAAGCTATGTGTTACATATTATAGGAAGAAGTGAAGAAAGAAATAATTGTTGGGTAAATAAAGAATAAAAGTCTGTTAACAGGAGCTGTATAGGATGCAAAAATATAGGAAAAACAGTTAGTAGTGACAGCTGGAGTGATACAGCTGTACTAGAGTCTGTTAAGGGAATAACAACTGTAAACCAGCTGTATAAAAAGACAAGGAACGAGAAAAGGAAGATAACAATAAAGCTTTGATCATTCTTTCTCTCTAAATTATTTCTATTTTCTCTTTGTTTCTCTCTCTTAATTACCTGATCTTCCCCGATTTCCCTTCTATTTCTTCTGTTCTTTCTATTTCTTAATCTGTAAACCCTAGAACCTGAATTACTACACTGTTAAGGGCTCACAGCCTTAACATATGGCATCAGAGCAGCTACGTGAGGGAATTCATATTGAATTAACTTTCGAGCTGATCAAGATGACAAGATCAATGGTGGTGAACAATGGAGGAGTGCGATTGGCTGATTTGGAGGAGCAACATATAGCAAAGTTTCAAGAATTTAAAGAGGAAACAAGATCGAATAACAGTAGAATTGTTGCTAGATTTGATGAGATTAAAGATCTTAGCAAATTAATTTCAGATAAGGGAAAAGAAGCCATTAATTCTCAAGAAGTTGGAGAGATTAGGGTTACCAGTCTCACCAATAAGGATGAAAGGGGAATTCTACCAAAACCACCTGGGGGTTGGATTGGCAGTACTAGTGGATCTACTCCACCATTGTTGATTGAACAACCAGAATTCAGGGCCACCATCAATCAAATTGTAGGTAATTTCTCTGGAATTAGAAACCCTAATGTTCCATTTGGCCCCAAAATCAAATTGATCACCTTGGGGAAGAACCTAGGGCTTGGCTTAAAAAATGTGCTAAGTACTTTCAAATTTTTCAAATACCTGATGAGCATAAGCTAAGTTTGGCAAGTTTGTACTTGATAGATAGGGAAGATTCATGGTTTCAAAACTGGAACAGGGGTAGAGTCAAGTCTTTGATTGAATTTGAAGAGGTTGTGTGTGAGAGGTTTAGGGATGATGATGTAAATGATATTATAGAGGAGTTTATGAAGCTTAGGTAGGAAGGGATAGTAGAGGAGTATCTTGACAAGTTTGAGGACTTGAGATTAAGATTGGAGAGGTTTATGCCTGAGTTGAGAGAGGAGTATTTCCTATCAAGGTTTATGGGAGGTTTAAGGGAAGGAATCGGGTTAGTTGTAAGGATGATGAAGCCTGCAACAGTGGGGAAAGCAATAGATATTGCTAGGCTACAGGAGAGGCTAGTTAGAAGAAATCCTAGGGGATCTTCCACCAATTTGTGGAATCAAAGGCCTGCAACCAATACAAATAGACAAACCAATTACACCATAATATTTCCTTTTCATAAACCAACCCTTAATTCCCCAAGACTTCCAAACCCTAGCTTTATGTCAAGACCTGAAAACACAAACCAAAAACCACAGCCAATTATCACAACTCAGAATCCAACTACTGCAATTAAACCTGGAAATTTCAATCAAAACAATTTGAATATCTCAAGGCCTTTTCCTTCACCACCTTTTCCTAATAGAAATCAAACAAGAACCTATTACAGGTGTGGGGACAGGTTCTTTCCAGGCCACCAATGCAAGCCAAAAACTTTTGCAGCCCTTACCATTGAGGAGGAAACTGATCTAGGACTTGAAATAGAGATAGACACTGGTGAGAATAGAAAGGAAGAGGGGCTGGAGGAAGAAGAAATGGAGCTTTCTATACATGCAATTGAGGGAAGTCAAGGTATAGAGACCATTAAAATTGAGGGTAGGTACAAGAACATACAATTGCTTATCTTGATTGATAGTGACAGTACCAATAGCTTTATAGATCAGAGAGTGGTTTAGGAATTGAAGTTAGCACTTATTAAAATTCCTGCAACAACCATGAAGGTCGCAGATGGCAGGAAATTAATTTGTAACCATCACTGTCAAGAATTTAAGTGGAAAATGCAGGCTCACGAGTATTCTTTCAACTTGAAAATACTTAAATTGGACAGCTTTGACATGGTATTGGGGGTGGACTGGCTAAGAAGTTTTAATCCTGTCCTATTTGATTTATAAATTCAACTATTATCTTTAGCCTCAATGGGAAGCAGGTAGTCCTTAAGGGGGTTACATAGGAGAATGCTTGGCAGGGAATTAATAGGATTCTAAAAAGAAAGGGGCAGGATTTTCAGAGTCCATTGTTTTGCATTTGTGACATTATCATCACAAATAACCCCAACCAAACAGTAACAATACTCCATTATCCATTACTGCCCTCGCATGACCTCAACAAAACAGTAATCAAATCCAATCCCTCCTCACCTGAACACTGCTACTGGACAACCATAAGGATGTCTTTGCAGAACCAACAACATTACCACCTTTTAAAAGCCATAATCATTCAATACCTCTTCTATCAAATACTCAACCCATCAATATAAGAGCATATAGATATCCACACTTCCAAAAACAGGAAATTGAAAAGCTTGTCACTGAAATGCTGCAAAACTCAATCATACAACCTAGCACTAGTCCTTTTTCATCTCGTGTATTAGTCAAGAAAAAAGATGGGAGTTGGAGATTTTTCATATATTATAGAAGATTGAATGAGGCTACTATTAAAGACAGGTTTCCAATACCCATTATTGAGGATTTGCTGAATGAACTTCATGGAGCATGCCTATTTTCTAAGCTTGATTTAGGGGCTGGCTACCACCAAATTAAGATGCAGCCTGAGGATATTCACAAAACAGCCTTTAGAACCCATCAAGGCCATTATGAATTTATTGTTATGCCTTTTGAGCTAACAAATACCCTTGCTACTTTTCAAGCACTCATGAACAATATATTTCAGCCATATCTTAGGAAGTTTGTGCTGGTTTTCTTTGATGATATCTTGGTGTATAACAAGTCTTGGAAGGAGCACCTACAACATACAGCAATTGTCCTTCAAATTCTAAGGAACCAAACACTGTTTGTTAAATTGTCCAAATGTTCCTTTGCTCAGCTACAAATAAAGTACTTGGGACATATAATAACAAGGCAAGGAGTAGTAACTGACCCTAAAAAAATTAAAGCCATGACAAAATGGCCAATTCTTGCATCAATAAAGGATTTGGAGGCATTTTTGGGACTAACAGGGTATCATAGGAGATTCATTCACCACTATGGCTAAATCAGTGAACCACTTATTGATTTGTTGAAAAAGGAGGCTTTTAGATGGAATGCAACAACCCAACAAGCTTTTGAGGATCTCAAGAGGAGGATGACACAGGCACCTGCCTTGGCTCTACCTAATTTCTCCTTACACTTTACCATCGAGACAGATGCCAGCAACTAGGGTATGGGAGCAGTGTTGCAGCAGCAAGGCTACCCAATCGCTTTCATTTCAAAAGCTTTTGGCCCAAGGAGCAACTCTTTAGCAGTTTATGAGAAGGAATTACTGGCCATTACATATACTATTTCTAAATGGAGACACTACAAAGTGCAAGGTCAGTTTTTCCTTAAAATTGACCATGAAAGCATTAAGTATCTCTTGAAATAGAGGTTACATACAAATCTCCATCAAAAAGGAATTCCTAAATTGCTGGGGCTGGAGTACAACATTCACTATAGAAAAGGGGTTGAAAATAAAGTGGCAGATGCTCTTTCAAGAAGAGATAGTAACCTGCAACCATAGTATGCCCTGCAACCAGTTGGCTGCTAATTTCCAACCAAAACCCTGCAACCAGCAGCTATCCAGTGCCAATTACTCAATTCAGACTCAAGTGGTGCCTATTTGATGAACAACATAGTGAGTTTATATGATCAGGATGCTAGGGCTAATGATTTAATCACACATTTAGCAGTAGACAAGGATACACATCCAGGGTTTCAGTTAAAAAATGGGGTTTTGCTGCATAAAAACAGGTTGTATATTGGGACTAGTGCCTCTCTCAGGCAGCAGCTCATTCAAGCTTATCACAACAGTGTTTTGGGGGGTCACTCAGGCATACAGGCCACCTATGGCAGGTTGCAGAGGCACTTCTTTTGGCCTGACATACTTAAAGATGCGAGGGATTGGATAAATGTGACACTTGTGCTAGGTGTAAACCTGAGCACTGTGCATATCCTAGTTTATTGCAGCCTTCTATGAAGCACCAACACCGACACCGACACGCGATACGACACGATATGATATTTCGATACGTTAATTTTAAAAAAATTTAGATTTCGACACGTTGGGACATGTTTGAATATTAAATAATATTTTTAATATAGACATTATATATTATCATTCATATTCATTAATTTAATAAAAACAATCAAATAAAAAAAAACAAATAAAACAAACCATATCAATTTAGCAACAAATATTTTTAATTATCAAAGTCAAAAATGGAAAAATGAAAGAACAAATCTCCTCTAGATTTCTCCCTTTTGTTGATGTTGCAGTAAAAAAAAAAAAAAAGAAGAAAGAATATAACCCATTGGACAAGCTTGAACAAACCCACAGAAAGTAAGAACAAAACTCACAAAGAAGAAAAGAGAAGAGAAAGAGGAAATCAAAAGCAAGAAGAAAGTAGAAATTAGAAGAAAGAAGAAAGAAGATATTAGAAACAAGAAGAAGAAGAGAACAAGAAACTAAAAAAAAAAGGACTAACCTGGAACGCAAAGCGCAGGTGAAGATCATCGTCTGGGAGCTTTTTTGTGAACTGAGTTAGAGATTTTAGAGATTTTAAGAAATTGGCAGTGGGCAAAGGTGGATACAAAATTGTCATTTGATGCTTATTTACAAAATTGTCATTTGACTGTGTCGAGCACGGTCAAATTCGCTTGTCGAATTAATCAACGTGTCAAAATTGTTGACCGTGTGTCGGACACGTGTCGAGAGCGTGTCGGTGTTGGAAACGTGTTGGACACCGACTCTCCCTTCTATTTAGCGTGTCAGTGCTTTCTTGGCAGCCTTTACCTGTTCCTTCACAGGCATGACAACATATAACTATGGACTTCATAGAGCAATTACCTAGGTCTAAGGGAAAGGATACCATTTGGGTGGTTGTATGCAGACTCACAAAGTATGCACACTTCCAGCCTTTGACACATTCTTTTACAGCTTTGACAGTGCCTCAAGTCTTTTTTAATGAGGTATTCAGATTTCATGGTGCCCCACAGTCCATAATTTCAAACAGGGACTGAATTTTCACAAGTACTTTTTGGAGAGAACTTTTTAACCTGTTGGGGACTACTCTTAATTATAGTACCGCTTACCATCCACAATCGGATGGTCAAACAAAAAGAGTTACTAAATGCGTTGAGAATTACTTGAGATGCATGACTCACCTACAACCAAAGGATTGGTGCAGCTACTTTTCAGTAGCGGAGTGGTGGTACAAATCACATCATAGTGCCTTGCATATGTCACCATTTGAAGCTCTCTATGGCTATTCCCCACCTTTTTTCCCAGTTTTGCTACCTAATTCTTTTAAAGTTGTAGCATTGGGAGACTTATTACATACTAGACAGCAGCTATTGGAGACTTTGAAGACTAATTCGGCCATTGCTCAAAACAGAATGAACCAGCAGCAGGACAAACATAGGTCAGAAAGGGAGTTTATAGTAGGTGACTAGGTATTTTTGAAGTTGCAGCTCTATAGGCAGTCCTCTGTGGCACTCAAGCAGCATTTGAAGCTATTTGCCGAATACTATGGCCCATTTCAAGTAGTAGCTAGGGTTGGAAAGATGACATACAGGCTTTAGTTGCCTATTACTTTCTATCCATCTAGTCTTCTATGTTTCCCTGCTTAAGAAGAAGCTAGGTGACCAGATACTTCCTTTGCAGGATCTACCAACTATGTAGGATGATATGCTAGTAGTTGAACCTAAATTGGTATTTTAAACTAGGACCATTACTAGAGACAGTAAAGAGGTGTTGCGGGGTCTGATCAAGTGGAGAAATTTACCACTGGAAGGTGCTACTTGGGAGGACCACTCCTTCATTTTGGCTCAATTTCCTGATTTTTCTCTTTCTTGGGGACAAGAAAGAGTTGAAGGGAAGAGTTTTGTTACATATTATAGGAAGAAGTGGATGAAGAAATAAAAGGAGTTTAGTTAGTTGTTGTTTGGATAAAATAAAGAATAATATCTGTTAATAGGCGTTGTATAGGATGCGGGAATATAGGAGAATTAGTTAGTGTTGATAGATGGAGTTATATAGCTATACAATTAAATAACAACTTGTACTACAGTGTATAAAGGCTAAGGATTGAGCCTTTTAAATCATCCTGATATCAATAAATATCTATTCATTCTCTCTCTATTTATCTCTTACTTACTTTGTTCTTTCTCAATTTCTCTTCTATTTCATCTGTTTCTTTCTATTCCTCAACCTGTAAACCCTAGAATCTAAATTACTAAATTGTTAAGCAATCACAGCCTTAACAGTGGATGTGGTTCCGTTGGAAGCTTAAGGCATTCAATGGTGGGTGCCAAAACCACATACATGCAACTTCCATCATCAATGATTAGTTTCTTTGCTTGACCACCACAATAAACCAAAGTTTGAAATATTGAAACTCGTCGCTAATCCTCTTCCTCCAACTTAGAGGTTGCTAGAATTCATCTTATTACAAAGAGGAGAGTAGTATTAATACCTTCATCTATTAAATCATCATCTACAAAATCTCTATAATCAAAGGCATTGCCCATGTAATTTTCTTGCAGTGGTTCTTCATAATCTTGATGAAAGTCATTAAATTTTGAATTTATTTCAGTTTTTGTCACTGCCATAATTGAAGAAGACTAGATAACAAAAACTTCAAGGATCTTGAAGCTCTGATACCAAATTGACGACGGGTTGGAGGGTTGATTATAATGGGTAGAATATAGAAGGGAGGCTAGGGTTTATAATAAGGTGGATTTAGGAAGCAAAATTAAGCAATAATAGAGATTTATGGGCTGTTTGGGATACCTGTGAACAATGTCGATGAACAATAATGATAAACTGTACCGGGTGAACAGTAGTAATGGAACAATAAATTTAGAATAAGCTAGTTGAAGTTTCACATCTAAACTTCCTTGGATATGTCCAAGATCCCATGGCATCACACCTAGGGTTGAATTGCATCATTAAACTCGAAATAGCATAATTGCTAGGTTTTTTTATTCAATAATAAAGCTTGCCTAAAAGTATTACAATATTAGGTATTTATAGACTTGAAACAACTCCTAAACCTTTAAGTATAGGACTTCTAAACTAGTCTACATCCTATAAGAATTTAGACTCCTAAAATAAATTGAAAGAAATAATACTATCCTAAACCCACAAAAAATCTAAAATAAGATATTAAAATAAATATAAGGACTCCTAAAGAAATAAGAAAAGATTTTCCAGCAAAGCTGAAAATTACAAAATTGCCCCTTATTTAAAATAATAGACCAGCAAATTATTTATTTAACTAGACACGTAAATTAAACCCAAGAGAACTAATAAAAATTCTACCCCCAATAAAGGTCATATTAAATGGGGACCATAATTTCAAGCTTGAGCCTTTAAATTTGAATTTCATTGTGCTCCTATTCTCCGTCAAAATCAGACCTTGGTTTTATTGTACATTCAACATATTCATGAATAGTTTCAATCTTTTCAGCTAGAGAACAGACCTTAATAGATACTATGGAAACTAGTTAACATGCCTGATATCATGGAGTACATGCAGGTTGTAAATAGATTAAATGATTAATCTGGTATATTCATGATAAAAATATTAGTGGATATTTGGATGACATTCAAGTTATTGCTGAGACACGTGTAGAGTTAAAAGAACCATCCCTCTGTTGCTTGGCCAATTTGGCATTGAAATAAATTCATTGCTGCCAATTTGCTTGGCATGTTATGTAATGCTGCTTTCTTAGGTTTGATGTCTTGTTTGTAGTGCTGGATGCAGTAGTTTGTGTCCTATTTATAGTCTGTTGGCACATGGGATACATGCAAAGCTGAGTTGAATTTTTATTAGGAATAAAAGGGATAATATGTGTACCTGAAGGTAAGCTTAGCTGAGTTGAATTTTTATCAGGAATAAAAGGGATAATATGCGTACCCAAAGGTAAGCTTTGTGATGAAAGGGAGCCAAAAACGGTGACTACTAAGCAGGAGAGATTGTCATAGTATGATTTAGTGGTAATAAAGCGTTTAGATTTTGTTTTACTCCTGGACTGCAATATTGAATTTCCAAGAGTTCCAATATAAAATTTCAATGTCATCTTTTTGACAAAATTTCCACTGAACTATCGAGATATTGATGAATCAACAAGTTTCCATATCTAACAATTTTTTTAGTTAATATAACAAAATATCGACAAATTTTCAGAAATTTCAAACCTAATCAGAAAAATTTTTAAAAAATGAAAGCACTTTAATAGGTTTATATTCATACTTTTCTGCAAAACTAATCAGATTTCCGTACCAGTTTTAACCCAAATTTGCAAGTAATCAAAATACATGTAAGAAACTATAACCGAAATGGAAAAAAAATTTTCAAAAATTCAACACACAGAGAATCAATTAGAGGTTTTGGTTCATATGAAAATCTTCATCTTCTAAAGGAAGTAAGTTTTCAATCTAACGTCAATTTTTTTTCACAAGCTTGCAAGTATAAGAAAAAGAGTGAAATATTGAAATGAGATTTGATGTGTAAATAATCAATATGTATAAATGGATAGAGAACTCGGTGAAAAGAGAGGACATTAATGATTTATGATAATTGTTTGAACTTGACTATGAGGCAATTAAATTTATCTTCTCTGTGTTATATATTAGATTTTGAGTTTTGGTTGCTAATTTTATATTGCTTTTCAGTACATAAATATCATGTTAGTGAGTTTTTTTCACTATCTTTTTTATTTATATGTTTGTATCTTGACCTTTCATAATATTTCTTAAAATGTATACAAAATTTCTAAGTTTTAATATTATTTTTTTTACGCTTTCTTTAAAATGATATCTATATCAATATAAAGTCGCTTTTGAACCCGGGAAATTCCGACCGCAGCTCCTTATCATAGATGTTGGTAAATTGGTTAACCTCTTAAGTCACCAAAGTCTTAATTTCTGCGAGAATTTCTCCTTTTGTCTTTCTATTTCCAGAGAATGACCCATCCTGGCCACTTCTAAGCTTGTTTGCATGAATGCCTGTTTTCTCATCCCCATCTTCAGAGTCACAAAAGGCAATTAGAGGAAACCCTAGAAAATAGAGAAAGAAAAAGGAAAGATGGAGTTGCAAAGTGACTATTAGAAATTTAGCAAGAAAAAGGGACGACCTCTCTCTCAGATAAATCTTAAGTTTTAATATTATTTTTTTACACTTTCTTTAAAATGATATCTATATCAATATTGATATTTCAAACAATATTTCCATATTTTTGAGACCTCGATATCATGTTCAACATGGAAATTGAAGTCCTTGATTTTACTACATTTTGAATCCCTGTAGTATGCTTTGCTGATAAATACAAATGGCAATTATGAGTTCTGAGAACATTGAATTTTAAATCAGAAAATCAAATGGATTACTAAACTTGTGGCCCCTTTCAACTGCATATTGTAATGTTTCGTGTTTCAACATGGTTTTTTCATGTTTCAGGATGAAGATGATGAAGACGAAGAGAATGAGGAAGGCGGATTGAGTAAATCTGGGAAGGAGTTGAAGAAGCTCCTTGGGAGAGCTGGTGGACTGAATGATTCAGATGCGGAAGATGATGATGATGATGAGGATGTAAGTTTTGGTGATGGATAATTGTAATACCTTGCTATGTCAAAGATCTTGGAGCATGTTTGGCATGGTTTTGTGGTTGATATTTCATGCTTTGCTTTGATGATTTTCTTTTCTTATTTTGTAAGGCTGGTTGTGTATTTTGATTATACCTTGCTTTTCTCCCATTCATGTGGTTCTCCTGGGTCGCTGTTCAGATGGAAGATGATGTAGGTGTTTCTCCTGTATTGGCTCCAAAGCAAAAGGATGTACCCAAGGAGGAACCTGCCGACAACAGTCCTGCAAAACCTATGCCTTCTGGTTCTGCCAAGGGAACCCCGTCTTCTTCCAAGTCAGCAAAGGGAAAAAGAAAATTGAATGGTGATGACGCAAAAACATCTGCAGGTGCACCTCAAAAGAAGGTGAAGACAGAAAATGTATGATACCGATTTTGATGAAGCTACTTCTGTTTTGAAGATAATATAAATTGTTGAGTGTCAAACCTTTTGAATAACCAATTTTCTTTAAATTGTTTTTCTTGTGCTTCAGGAATTAAAACCTACTGTGAAAGAAGAGGGTTCACCTGCTACTAAAAGTAGTGCCACTCCTAAAGGGGCGCCGTCATCATTGAAAACGGGATCAACGTCACCAGTCACTGAAGAAGAGATCAGGGCTGTTTTGTTGCAAAATAGGCCAGTGACCACACAGGATCTTGTTGCTAGGTTTAAATCGCGACTGAAAGGTTCTGAGGTATGCTACTACTTGCTTTTCACTTTGTGTGCAGGTGCTTCAGTTGTCTTGATCATCGCCAAACTTATTTGCTGTACTGCTGCAAATATCTGCCAAATATTTTCGTTAAGTACTGAGCGTATTTATATACTGGTTCACTTTAGATAGAAATGACAGATGTCTTATTATTATTGAATGTTGTTATCTTGTTATTCTTGTTATTAATTTAGTGTCCTCAGCAAGGTTATACATGCTCTTAAGTTACGAGGAATAAATTTCAATAATAGCAATAAATAAATAAAATCATGCCATGCAAGAAACATGAAGTGCTGTACTAAAATGTCCGGGCCTTGAATGTCCTGTCATAGAATGAGGATTAATTAGATAGATATGATTTTTGCTTCTGCATCTAGAAGAACAATAAGCAATGTTTGAATATGCTGGAAACTTTCAGTTGTATCTCTTCTGAGAGCAGAAAGCTTGTTTTTGCAGGATAAGAATGCTTTTGCGGAAATCTTGAGGAGAATTTCTAAGATTCAGAAGACCCGTGGATCTAACTATGTTGTTTTAAGAGATAGATGATCCTTTTCTGCCTGTCTTGGATATCTTAAGAAATTGCAAGAGAATGTTTTTACCCTTCTATGTGAATTCCATCCCAACCCACCAAAACACACTGATCTATGAACTTGATGTTTGAGATATGTATGGTCTTCTGCATTTGCTATACCAACGTGACAAGGAAACATGATCGTGTAAAATTTCTTTGCTACAGATCTACAATTAAACTATCTTTCTGGTTCACTAACTTGGATTGGCACCCTTTGTACAAGAATATGGATCTTTAAGGGCTCAGTTTTTCTGTGGAATTTGTTTCTGAAGCAACTAAAGCTGAATAAACCTAATTTTGTAGTACCATTTATGCTGTTAATCTATTTTGTGCGCAAACCTGTACTCTTTTGGCATTGCTAGTGCTAAAGCTGTTTTGGGCTAAAAATTAGAAAGGAATATATCATTTGGTAATACAAATATTTGTTCCTAAAAATTGGATTTTGGCCCAATGAATTTTGAATTGGGGTAAAGGTACAAATAAGCTCAAAAATTGTCAATTTTCTTACTTGTGCTTTTTGGCTTTTTGTGGTACAATTGATTTTTATTTTCATAAGGGATAAAATATAATTTTGAAATCTATGTTTATCCTTTGGAGCACATTGTGTTTTAATTTTTTTTCAAAATACGATTTTGTCAAAATATAATTTTGGGCTTAATGTTATTAAAATTTAATATTTTGCCTCAAATTTTAATAAATCTCTTTAACGTCTGCTCTCTGGTTCCCATTTCTGTCCTATGTGGACTTCAAATAAAATAAAAAAATAACAAATAAAAAATCCCATAACCCATAACCCTAATTTCCCAAAATGCTCACTATTGCAACAACCATCACCATCCTCCTTGTCACCACCACAATCTCAGCTCTAATCTCAGGCTTAGACACCTTCCTTTCACTCAATCGAAAAAAGCCTTGCTATATACTCTTATATAATATTCCCTCTAAATCTCACTTTACTGTATAAGCAAAATGAGCTCTTCACAGTCTTTCATGGCGTCAATCCTTTGCAAATCAAAGAAACCAATGCAATCAACCCCAAAATCCAATAAACCTGAACCATAAGAGGCGAATTTGGAGCGCTTTAATAATTTCTTTTCAAGCTCCATTTGGGCATCCATGGACATGTTCATTCTCTTGAACTCAAGTTCCTTTATAAATTCCATTCTATGCTTCTCAAGCTCCACCATTTGCTGCTGCTTATAACATTCAATTCTCTCATATATCTCCCTAAACTTCAATAATCAATATAGCTCTCTCGTCGTCTAATGACGCCTCTGTTGAATTTGACACACTAGGATAAAGCTCTGGTTTAGGAATTGGCTTCGATTTCACAGTCAAGGTAATCACCAGAGGCTTATTTTTGGTAGTAACGGTGGCGTTAACGCCAATGAGAGAATCAAGACGATAAAAAAGAGCCATTTGGACGGAGGAGGTTTGGATTTCACGAGCTTAAATTTCTTCTTCAACGTGTCAATCCGGTTCTTACACTGGACGTCTGTCTTCCATGGCTTGACACCGTTTTGACGGTAATTGACTGCGTCGGCAATTTCTTTCCAGTCTTTCTGACGGAGATTTCCGCGGTTGAGGTTAACGTAACGATCTCCCCATGCCTCGATTAAAGTCTTCGTCGTGCCTTCACTCCAATAGTCTTCGTGGTCTCCACAACCTTCACTCCAGTTACTTTGCGGTTTTTCAGATGGGTTCAGACCCAAAAAGGATTTAGAAGCTCTGAGTTTGCGTTTTGTGTGATACTTGATATTTTGGTGAACAATGGTTTGATGAAATTTTTATTCCCTATTGTTTGCCTCTTTGTTATTCCCTGTTGATTGTGAAGGGTTAAGATTGACATTGGAAGAACAAAAAGAAGAAGAGTCCATGGCTGTAAAAGAAGGTTATCCGTGGTTGGGTTAGAACAAAAGGCGAGAACTCTGATTTGTTGGTGAGTTTGAAGACCACGAAGGTCTTGATGGTGAGGAGAAGGTTTTGGGGAAAAAATTGGGCAAAATTGTTCTTAAGATTCTCTGAGAAGGAAAAAATTAACTATCCTTCGCCTTTTTTTTTCTTTTTCCGTTAATTACGATTTTCTGCTTATAAAATAATTTAATATATTAACTTCCTTTAATAAATATCATAATATATTATTAAATTTTTCTGTTCAATTTTACTGATAATTAATCCTAAAATGATCAATAAAAAAAAATAAAAATAAAAAATAAAAAGATAAAAATATTTTTATTTTTTATTTTTAATTAATTATATTTTATTTTTACTTTAAAATTTTTTTTAGAGTTAAAAAATATATTTTTATATTTTTTGACAATTTTAAAAATAAAATAAATAAAAATATTTTTTATTTTATTTTTTAAAAAATAAAAAATTTGAAAATAAAAAATAAAGATTTAAAAAAAAAAAATTTACTTTTTATTGTCAAATTTGTCAAAAATATGAAAATAAATTTTTTATTTGTATTAAAAAATTTAAGAAGAAATAATTTAATTTATTCTTAAATTATTTTTTTAAATAAAAAATAAAAAATATTTTTTAAAAAATATTTTTGTTTATTTTTTATTTTCAAATTTATCAAAAAATTATGAACCATAAAAAATATTTTTAAAGCAAAAATAGAATATAATTAATTAAAAATAAAAAAAAAGCATTTATATCTTGTTACAATCATTGTTGATCATTTTAAGGTTGACCAACGATAAAATTAGACGGAAGAATGTATTAGTATAACGGGACATTCGTCAGGAGGGAGTTAATGTATTTTTAAAAGATTACAGGAGACTCAATATATTAAGTCATTCTATAAGGGGAAAATAGTAATTAACTATTTTTTTAATTATTATTATTTTTAATTATTTTAAATTGGTTGTCAGTCCAAGTAAGACAAAAATGGGACCCAGGGAAAAGAGGTCAAAGACCTAACGGAGGTCTGTTAAAATTTGGGGTGTGATATTAGATTCTAATAATATTAAGATCAAAATTGTATCTTGAAAAAAATTGAGGGCGATATGCTCCACAAGGTAAATATGGGAGTCAAAATTGTACCTTATTATTTTTCTTAATTTGGTGCAAATAGCTCTATTTATAATTGAGACATAAGCTTCGTTAGTTATGTGGGTCCATCCACCTATCTTTTTTTCTCCCATTTCTCTTTCTCTTTGTCTCTCTATGAAAACCAACATAGCAATCAAATTCAGTGAATCACAACTCATTGTTTTCATTCAATGGAGGGTAATAATTCTTTTTCTTTGTTTGTCAAAGGCATTTCAAATTTCAAAACTCCAAAACGCTCCTCTCATATTCCCATTTTTACCACTTCCTCTCCCTACCCCTAATTCTTTACTATCTCTAAATTCCGTTGCCGTCTCCATCGTCCTTAATTCATAGTTATCATTATCATTCTTTCCTCTTTGCCAGACCTAAGCACAAAATCGCCACTACCTGTTGACTCAAGGCCTTTGAGCTTGAGCAAACCCTAAGGGAATTTCAGAGTTCATTTTGTACATGTTATACGAATACAATTTGACCACAAAAGATGAATTGTTACCTTCTAGGAACTGAAGCAAAGGCTTAATTATGAGCACACGATCAATTCCTAGAACATTGTAGCTGATGGAGGAAAAAACATTGTGATTGTATTAACAAAAGAGAAGGTATGATGGTATTAACAAAAGAGAAGGTAATGGAAATAAAGATTTTGTTGATCCCTAAGTCACGAAGCGCGAGGTGTACATTCCTAATCGCAGGTAGGAGAAGCAACACAAGCTTTGATAAAGGTGTCGTCACTGATGAAAATGAAGGAGATCTTGGAGTGAGGATGGAAAGGGAGGACATGTTTGTACAACCAATTTAGAATGAGTTAGAATGAGTGAGCGGTTAGAGGCGAGGGGAGTAAGGATAGTGTTTGGATGTAGAGGAAAATAGAGATGTTGGTGAAAGCTAAGGAACAAATTAGGTTAGGGTTAAGGTTTGTAAGGCGGAGACAGTGGAAGTGAAGTGCGGAGACAATGATGGCGATGCAATCAGGAGTGTTTGGAAGAAAAGAACCCAATTGAGAGAAATGGATAAGATGGTGGATCAGGAGTGTTGGAAGAAAAGAAAGTATAAGAAAGCGAGGAAGGGAACCAATTGAATTTCAAAGTTTTTTTTCCATTGCTTAATCAATTTTTTAGGGTTGTGTTGGTTTTTGTAGAGAGAGAGAGAGAGAGAGAAATGGGAGGGATAGACATAGGTGGGTGGACTCACTTAACTAATGAAGCTTACGTCTCTATTACAAATGGGGTTATTTGAGTCAAATTAGAAAAGAAAATAGTTAATTGTACTACAAAAAAATAAAAGGGTCTAAATGAGAAAATTAACATAATTCAGGAGTTTATTTATACCTTTACCCTTGATTATTTTATTCTATTGTGATGTTTTAGGTATCAATTTATTTTTAATGTCTAATTATGCCCAACTGAAGGATTTAAAAATGAAATACTATTATAAGTTAATTTCTAGGACAATAAATAATAGGTTTTTTAAATTTGATTTGTGAGCACAAAGTTGATTTTGAAAAAAAATCATATTTGAAGTTTTTTTTTTCAAAATTAATTGAGCCTACAAAATTTAAATTGCAAAGTCTATTATCTATTATCTCAAAATGATTCTTCCCACCTTCGGTCCCAAAATTTTGATTAGCAATTATAATGCCAAATTAATTGGGCCATTGTTGCTCGATCATGGTCCAAATGTGTGATCATGGCTTCCCGATTAAAGTGAGCCATGTAGTCTTGTAGATATTCTCCCTTTTCTAGATAATAATTTTTAAATACTGCATTCTTTGCTCAGTGGATATGCTAGACGTAAACCTCTTTATGAACAATTTGACGAGCTAGCAGAATGAGCCAATACTTCCTTTAGCGAGACCATCAAACTATTTAATGGCAGGCTTGAGATAACACCACATCTTCTAATGTTTGGAGCTCGACTACATATTTATAATCAAGCACATTTCATTGTATTTTCTCATGACTACATGCTTAAATTTATTAAACCTAAGAAACCTTTGGATTTCTTCTTTGAATTTCATCTCTTTTTTTTTTCTCTATCTAACCTCTCTTTATCTCTCCTAAAAACCTCTTAATCTCCTTGCAGATCTCTAAAGAGTGGTCCTTTTTGTTGGAGTCCTTTTGCTCTTTTTGACTTCACATGATTGAGCTCGTTTTGAAGGATTTCTATAACGGCTCTTGTTCTGACCTCTTTTTCTATCTCGTCCATCTTCTATATGTCACAAATTGGACTTGTATAGACTATTAGCCTAACAACCGGGGTGGGACTGAAGCTAACCACATGGCTTAAAAATGAACCCTAAGGTGTTAGTAATAGTTTACTATGGCCTTTATATAAAATTCAAATAAATCAAATAAAAAGTTCATTTCCAATATTGGAAAGAGGTATCACATTCTCTCAGATAAATCCCTGACATCATCGTTAAGCCTATACATATAACTCACTTAAATTCTTGACGTCCTCGTCAGACTTATACATATAATCCATATATAACCCACCAGATAATACTTCAGTATTTTCAGCCAGTGATTAGACTCTAATACCATTTGTCATGACCTGAGTCCGTGTGGACTACTAGCCTAACACATAGCCCAAAAGTAAACCTTAAGATATTAGTAGTAATTCACCAAGGCCCTTATATACAAGTAAAATAATAAGTTTCTTTCCAATATGGGAAAAAAGTATCACATATAAGGGGTATACCATTTATCACAACTTGGGCTTTTGTGAACTATTGGCTTAACAACATCCAAGCCAATTTTGACATGAGTTTCCAAAGAGTCAAAACGAGTGTTGAGTCTAGCTAAGCACTCCAACACTTGCTCTTGAAAAGAATCGATTGATGACGAAGGTTGAGTGCTAGCATCAATAGGAGAAGGAGAAACATCTATTTGTCTTTTCCTAGGAGGGTCATCAAACATAGCATAAATACTATCATCTAAAGTACTACCACTCTCAATATCCTCTTCAGCATGAATTAAAACCCAAGTGTTCTTCACCTTTTTAACGATCCCCATATTGTGAAAGGTCGACGTATCAAAGTAGTCCTTAGGGGTAAGATCAACCTTGTATTCCTTCTTATGGGTTAGGCTAAAATGAGCTACAATTCTCCCCACATACATGCTAAGAAGTAGTTTGCCCTTTACTTTCATACTCATATCTTTAATGGCATCCACAAACCACCTAGCCACGTTAAGGTTCTCAGCATGTTTCAAGTAATATAGAGCAAAAAGCTCTTTGCAACTCACAATTCTGTTGCTATCACCCTTAGCAAAAATGGAATTTGGATACTCTCGCTAGCTTAACATCAAAGGTTGGAAAGCTAGTCAATTCTTCCCAAATAGGAAAGGGGTCCCAATTTTCATGTATCCTACAATGTCCGTCCATCTTAATATTGAATATCTGACCAAGTTGGTTTGAGGTTAGGATTCTTCTTACTTTTCCTAGGGAAAAAGACATTTCACCCGTAGGAGTCACCATCAATGTTGAGAAAAATTCATACACCAACTCAAGAAAGAAACTACACTCATAATAGGCAAAGTATATATCTCCAAATAAATCCACACAATATTTAAAGACAATATCACTCAAATTTGTCATCCTTAAGTCAGTGAAATTTAAAGGACAACCACTTACAGGGTTACCTCATTCTCTAAGGATCAAGAACTTGTCTCTATGATGTGGAGACGTAAAGGAGAGACTATATGAGAGTTTAATTGGGTCTTGTCATGGTTGAGAGGCTTCAACCATATTTGGACCTTGTCCCTTTCCTCTAACACTAGCATTCTTTGTCTTGGGCATGATTTTAGGGTTTTGAATGAGCAAAAATGCAGAAAAGAAGAAGATTTAAGAAGAAAAGTGGTTTAACGGGTGAAACAAGTGTGTGAGGGTCAAAATTTGAGAGAGAAGGAGAAATAAATGTAAAGAAATTTGAAAAGATATGAAAAGTTAGGGTTTTTTATGAGCATGTGTATTTATAAACTCGTAGCTTCACGGGCGTGAAAGATGTGTCATGACCGTGAAAATACATTTTGTCTAAAATTTAAGAATTTGGTTTTAACGGGCATGAAAAAAGCAGTTTTGAGGCTTTTTGAGAAAATGAGATAGGAAATTTGAGTTTTGACTCATGTAATACATGCACATACTTATACTCACTTATTTGGCAATAAATTAATATAAATTAAAGTTAAAGTGACAAAAATTTATAGAATTCTCTCACTTTATTCTCAATTTGCACACACATACAAAATATTGCATAAATACTTATAAATCATGTAATATCATCACACATCATATTGATATCAAAGATAAGAGAGGATTATACCTGAGAGGTTTCAATCATACCTAATTCCCTTCTTATAAAATAGAATGCCTCCTTGTCCAAAGATTTGGTGAAGATATTGACTAAAATTGCTTCTTAGTATTAACATATTCAAAGTTAATGTGCCCTTTGCTAATATGATTCCTAAGAAAATGATGTCTAATATCTATATGCTTAGCGTGTGAATGATGTATTAGATTTTTAGAAAGATTTATGGCACTAGTATTGTCACATTTAATAAGAATGCAATTAAATGAATGTCCAAAATCTTCAAGTCGTGTTCTTATCTATAGAAGTTGAGTACAACAACTAACAATTGCTACATACTCCGCTTCTGTGGTTGATAGTGCAACTGAACTTTTCTTTTTAGAAAATCATGACACTAAAAAGATATCAAATGAAGATCCTTTAAGATACCACAAACCTAAGTTAGGTGTATCCATAAGATATCTCATGATTCTTTTGACTCCGACGATGTATGATTCTTTTGGATTAGATTGAAAACGTGCACACATGCAAACATTAAACAATATATTGAGTCTAGATGCGGTTAAATAAAGCAAGGATCCTATCATGGTTCGATAAAGTTTGGAATAAACACTTTTACCTTTCTCATCAATTTCTAATTTGATTGAAGTAGTTAAAGGTGTAAGTTGAGGTTTGGTGTTGTCTATGCCAAATCTTTTGAGCAACTCCTTGGTGTAGTTGGATTGGTTGATCAAAGTTCTATGCTCTAGTTGCTTAATTTGCAATCCAAAAAGAAATTGAGTTCTTCCATCATGCTCATTTCAAATTCACCTTGCATTGATTTAGAAAAGTTTTTGCAAAGTATTTCATTAGTAGCACTAAATATAATATCATCAACATATATTTGAACAATTAAAATGTCTTGTTTATCATGCTTAATGAAGAGTGTTGCATCAGCTTTTCCCTTTAAAAAATCATTTTCAAGGAGAAAGTTACTCAACCTTTCATACCAAGCTCTTGGAGCTTATTTTAAACTATATAAAGCTTTAAATAATCTAAAAATATGGGTTTAGAATTTTTTTATTTTCAAAACCAAAAGGTTATTCTACGTACACCTCTTATTGACTGAAAACATTCAAAAATGCACTTGTAACATCCATTTGAAATAATTTAAAGTTTTTGTAGCATGCATAGGAAAATAACATTCTAATTGCTTCAAATCTAGCTATCAGAGCACAAGTTTCATTGAAATTAATACCTTCTTCTTGTGAGTACCCTTGAGCAACTAGTCTAGCTTTGTTTCTTACAACAATTTCGGTTTCATCCAATTTGTTGTGAAAAACTCACTTTGTACCGATCATCGGATAGTCTTGTGGTATTGGAACTAATGTCCACACTTTGCTTCTCTTAAATTGATTGAGCTTTTTTTTTGCATAGCCATGATCCATTGATCATCTTTAAGAACATCCTTGATG
This sequence comes from Aleurites moluccanus, assembly GCA_948193065.1. Classification (NCBI taxonomy): domain Eukaryota; kingdom Viridiplantae; phylum Streptophyta; class Magnoliopsida; order Malpighiales; family Euphorbiaceae; genus Aleurites; species Aleurites moluccanus. The sequence continues at coordinate 44,595 of CANXYC010510323.1, forward strand.
CTCTACTTATGAGAGAAAGGCAACATACTTACAAATGTTGTAGACTTTTGATCTTGTTCTCACACCTTGATTTGGATCACCAATGATTTGTATATCTTTGACCTCATTTTTTACCCTTGGATGATGTGGTTCTTGATGTTCACGAGTGGGTTGAATTGATTCCTCAACTTCATTATTTTCTTTACTAGCATTTGTGATTTGATCCTCTTCATCTTTTAAGGTTAAATCTCTCATTATATCTTCAATAGCTTTATCATGTTCATCCCTAGCAACAATCTTAGAAGAAATTTCATCAAACATAATATGAATAGATTCTTCAACCAAACGAGTCCTTTTGTTGAAGACCTGATAAGCTTTGAAATTTAAAGAATAACCGGGAAAGATTGCTTCATCCGATTTAACATTAAATTTACCTAAATTATCTTTACCATTATTTGAAACAAAACATTTGCAACCAAATGAATGAAAATATGCAATATTAGACTTCCTTCCTTTTCATAACTCGTATGGAGTCTTTTTAAGAATTGGCCTAATCAATGCCCTATTTAAGATGTAGCAAGATGTATTTACTGCTTTGGCCCCAAAATATTTAGGCAAATCATATTCACAAAGCACGGTTCTTGCCATTTCAATTAACGACCTATTCTTCCTTTCAATAACACCATTTTGTTAAGGAGTCCTAGGTGCTGAAAAATTATGAGTTATGCCATGCTCTTTGAAATACATTTCAAAATATGAATTTTCAAATTCTTTTCCATGACCACTCCTAATACTAGAAATAACATATTCTTTTTGAGTTTGCAAAGATTTTAAAAGTGGAATGAATGAATGATATGCATAATGCTTATGAGCAAGAAATAACACCCAAGTAGATATAGAGTAATATCAACTACAACAAGGCAATAAGACTTTCCACTAAGGCTAGTGATTCTAGTTGGACCAAAGAGATTAATATGCAATAATTGAAGTGGTCTAGAAGTTGAAACAATGTTTTTAAGTTTAAATGAACTTCTAGAATGTTTGTCCTTTGCACAAGCATCATAAATATTTTCCTTTTTGAAAATCAACTTGGGCAAATTATTTACCAAATCCTTTTTGGAAATCTTTGATATTACATCCATACTATTGTGGCCTAATCTTCTATGCCATAAGGATGAATCTTCCTCTATTGATGCATATAAACAAATGATTTCATGAGATGCATTATTTAAGTCTACTACATAGATATTTCCTTGGCGATGACCTAAGAAAACTACCTTGTTGGTTTTGATATCTACTACTACACATACAAGAGACTAAAAAATGACTATATAAGCAACATCATATAATTGACTTATATTAAGCAAGTTATGTTTAAAATTATCAACAAAAAATACTTTAGAAAGAGATATATCACCATTGCCTATTGAGCCAATACCCATCACCTTGCCTTTGGAATTAACCAAAACTTATAATGCCCTTTTTAGTCTTGAGCTTAATTAACTTAGATTTTTCACCGGTCATATGCTTAGAGTATCTACTATCCATAATCCAAGTGTCCTTCTTTGAGCTTTGGACCTACAAAATACAAAATGATTTATCCTTTCTTTGGTACCCAAATTCATTTGGGTTCATACTTGTTAGTATACTTGAGAACTCTTATATTCTCATTAATTGGGATTGATCCTTTTGGAACTCATGCCCTTTTTATGGAGTAAGGTCTCCTATTCTTAATGGGACATTTATATTGTAGACCTTTAGTATCGTAATATGCTCATTTTGATAGGTACAAATAACTAATTAAATAACTAATTTTGTTTGTTTGCTATGTGCAAGGAATATTTTTTTAGTATTGTAGAAATTTGGAATGTAGCGATCGCTACTAATTAGGTAGCCTCGCTACTAATGGACACAATAGGCAAAAGTTTGAGATATTAAAGAAGTAGCCCCCACTACATGTTAAGTAGTGCCCACTACTGAGCAGTCGCAGCCGCTACTAAGAAATCCAGAGGTCCAATAGCTCAAGTTTGGAAAATAGGTTAAGTAGCGTCTGCTACTACTTTAAGTTCTCGCCGCTATATATATGGTGAAGTTAAGTAGCAACCACTACAAACATGTCACCACCCCGATTATGAAGTCCAGAAGGTCCAGAAGCTCAAGTGTCCAAAGGAGTAGAGGAGTAGTGGCCGCTACAAGGAGTAGCACCCGCTACTGAGAAAGCTCATAGAGATAGTAGCCTTTTGGAGAATTTGGACAATAAGTTGCAGTTGCTACATGTTAAGTAGCGCCCGCTACCTATTAAAGTCACAGCCGTTACAAGTAAAGTCACAGCTATAAAGTTCTTCATCCCAGGATAAGTAGTGCTCGCTACTTCCTTTGTAGTTGCCGCTACAATTCAAACTCTGACAAAAAAATAGCAGTTGTAAGTACAAGTTTTTATATTAAATTCACATTTAATGCACCCAAATGACTCTATTTGGCTAAAAACTATTAATATGTGTTGGTATGAAGTTTATAGGTATTGAACCCCTATTCTTGCATTAATTCATACTATTGAGCATTTAAGTGTTCTTAAGCTTATTTTTGAGTTTTCAAATTATAAAGAGAATTAATCGTCAATCTTCAAGATTGTTGAAGAGGAATTAATTTCTGAGAATTGGGTAAAAAATTAAAAAGTTAATTCTTTCTCATTTCTTTGTAATTCTTTTGGGTTGTGTGTGAGCTTTAATTATAAAAACTCTTGCAAGGGTTAGTGTGAGCCAAAATAATTAAGGTTTGATCTTGCATCATTGAAAAAGGTCAAAGTTAGTGAAATACTCAAGTGTGATCTTGAGGAGTGGACATAGTTTTTGGCCGAACCACTATAAATCTTTATGCTGAATATTTCTTCCTTCTTCTCCTTCTTAATTTTTATTTGTTATTAATTTTTAAAGTAACCAATTCACCTCCCTCTTGATTGCCAATAGACTTTTAATTGGTATCAAAACTTTGTATCCACAATTTAAAAGATTTAATCATCTTGGATCAAAGATCATAAATGGCAAACCAAGCTATCGACATTGTTGAAGACTGTTCCATTATAAGACCACTATACTTTAGTGGCACCGACTATCCTTATTGGAAAAATATGTTGAAAATTTATATGGATAGTGATGACATTGATCTTTGGGATGTTGTAGAAGCGGGTTATACGGTTCCTACAAAAATCGTTGATGATATGGAAATCATCAAGCCAAAGATTGAATGGACTGCAACGGAAAAAAAAGGCAAATTGGAGAAATCACAAAGCAATAAATACTCTCTATTGTGCTCTTAGTAGAGAGGAGTATGAAAAAAAATCTCATATTGCATATCGACAAAGCAAATTTGGGACACTCTAGAGACTACTCATGAAGGGACTAATCAAGTAAAGAGTAAGAAGATTCAAATTCTTACTCATAAATATGAGCTCTTCCAAATGCTACCCAATGAGAAGTTATCCAAAATGTACAATCACCTAATGATAATTGTCAATTAAATAAGGAAGCTTGGGAAGAACTATTTCAAAGAAGATATCAATTGCAAAATATTGAGAGTTCTCCCTAAGGAAGATTAGGAAGCAAGAGTTACTTCAATTGAGGAAGCCAATGACTTGAGCACCCTCCTAATTGACAATTTGTTGGAAAGCTTCTCACTTATTAGATTACATTATCTTAAGATAAAGTGGAAGAGAAGAATAAAGGGATAACTCTTATTGCATCCAAGGAGGCTTCTTCAAATGAGAGTGATGAAGAGGAAGATGATGAAAACATAGCCTTGCTCACTAAGAGAAAATGAAATCTTATTCTTAGAAAAAAGAAGAACAAGAAGCCATTTGAATGACATGAGAAGTATGAGAAGTCCAAGAACAATCAAGTGAAATGCTTTGAATATGACAAATTTGGTCACATTAAAGCGGAATGTCTAAGGTTGAAGAATAAAAAAAAGCTTCAAGAAGAAGGCATTGACGACCATTTAGGATGATTCAAGTGACTTCGATAAAGAGAAGAAAGTAAGCAAAGATGAAGTAGCCAACCTTTACTTCATGGAAATTGAAGAGGATGCATCTTTAAGTGAGATTAGTAATTCCGATTTTAATTCTAATAATGATGCCATGCAAATTATGAAAACATTACTTTCAAAGTATCATAAGTTGCAAAACAAGTATGATAAATTGAAAGAAATATCTAATGAGGTCCTAGATGCATGTGATGCTTATAAACTTGAAATAAATGATTTGAATGCATCTAATATAGAATTGAAAAAGAGCATTGACCTTAGGGATCAAGAATGCAATGAGCTAAAGAATGAAAATACTTTGTTGAAAAACAAGTTAAATTCTCATAATGCTTGCATGTCCAAGCTTTGTAAAGGCAAGGAAAAATTGGACGAAATACTTGAATCCCAAAGGTGTCTTAGTATTAAGTATGAACTTAGTTATAATGGACGAGATGCTCCAACTACATTTAAGACCACATTTATCAATGTAAACATGCTCACATGACTTGTATGCCTCCACCTAAAAATGTTAGGCCTAAGACTAAAGTGTATAAGCATATCATGCATGATTCATATTTTAGAAGACCAATGAATGTCTATTCTAGATCAAAATCTAATTATAGTTATTGGTCTCAATATCATTCCAAACCACATTATAGGACAAAATCTCAACAAAAGTCTAAAACTCATTTAAAATGTCACTATTGTGGGAAATTTGGTCATTCTAACTTCAAATGTCATATTAGAAATGTGTATTTTAGCTATGTTGATGCTAACCCCAAGGAACCAAAAGCATTTGGGTACCTAAAACAAAATAAATTTTCTTGTTTGTAGGTGTGCTTGAAATCTACAAGAAAAGAATAGTCATGGTATTTGGATAGTGGATGTTCAAGGCATATGACCAACAATGCTAGTCTTCTCTCAAACTTGGAAGAGAAGAAAGGAGTGAAGGTGACCTTTGGAGATAATAGCAAAGGTAAAATCATCAAAATTGGGCAAATTGATAAGATCGATAAACCTTCTCTTGAATACGTGTTGTTGGTTGATGGCCTTAAGCACAATTTGATTAGTGTGAGTAAATTATGTGACATGAGAAACAAAATTTCCTTTACTCTTAAGAAATGTTATGTGAAGTTTTTGAAGGATAAAAAAATTTTGTTTGTTGGTTATAGAATTGATAATGTTTATATGATTGACATTAGTAGCATGCATAATGATAATATTGATTGTATGGTTTCACTTGGTGATAGTGCATGGTTGTGGCATAGGAGACTAGGTCGTGTTGGCATGGATCACATTAATAACCTTAAATCTAATGAGCTTGTAAGTGGTCTCCCCAAAGTCAAGTTTCATAAAGATAAAATTTGTGAAGCATGTCAAATGGGCAAGCAAGTCAAAAGTTCTTTTAAAACTAAAAATATTGTTTCTTCTTCTAAACATCTAGAACTTTTGCATATGAACTTGTTTGGCCCTTGTAGAACATCTAGTCTTGGGGGTAAACAATATGCATTTGTAATTCTTGATGGTTACTCTAGATTTACTTGGGTATTATTCCTTGCTCATAAAGATGAATGTTTTAAAGAATTCAAATCTTTTGATAAAAGAGTTGAAAATGAAAAAGGTTTTTATATAACATCTTTGAGAATTAATCATGGAAAAGAATTCGTTAATCATGATTTTAAAACCTTTTGTGATGAAATGAGTATTTTTCATAACTTTTCTACACAAAGAATTCCCAAACAAAATGGAGTTGTAGAAAGAAAAAATAAAACACTTATTGATATGGCTAGAACTATCTCAATGAATACTCACTTCCTAAGTACTTTTGGGTTGAAGCCTTCGATAATGCTTGTTATATTTCAAATACACTTTTTATAAGAGTAATTTTAAACAAAACTCCTTATGAGCTATGGAATGGAGGAAAACCAAGAATTTTATATCTAAAAGTATTTGGATACAAATGCTTTATATTAAACACCAAGGATAATCTTGAAAAATTTGACTCCAAAATGGATGTAGGTATTTTTTTGGGCTATTCAACTTCTAGCAAAGCTTATAAAGTTTTTAACAAAAGAAGTTTGGTTGTTGAAGAGTCCATGCATATTACATTTGATGAGTCTAGACCATTTGATGTGCATAGATTTGAACATGTTGCGAATAATGATATATTTGATTATATGCATGATGCATCTCTTGATTTAGAGCCTCTTGTTGAATCATCTATAAAGGACCTTAATGACCTAGGAGATCCTTTCAATGCCATAGAAAATCCTCCTATTGATGTTGAACTTTCAAAGGATTGGAAATTCAAAAAGGACCACCCAAAAGACCTCATAATTAGTAAACCCTCTAAGGATGTGGCCATAAGCTCGTCTTTCAAAGAAATTGTGAACAACTTAGCCTTCATATATAAGATTGAACCTAGGAACATTGATGAGGCCTTAGAGGATGAAAGTTGGGTTGAGGTCATGCAAGAGGAATTTGTAACACCCTCAAATTTCATTTATATAATCTTGAATATTGTAATATCTTTCATTTTATTGTATTTTATTAAATTGTATGTTTGGAGAATTAATTAATTTCAAATAAGAATATTTGAGAAATTCCAGAATTTCTAGTTGCAGGAAATTGTGAGGTTGATTGCATGTTCTTGGAGAAATAATTTGGTAGAGTATAAAACATGAAAGTTGTGAGTTTATATCTTAACTAAAATTTTGTAAAATGGTTTGGCAAAATTCTGTGTGTGTGATGAGTTATGTCCCTTTGAGCAGGACTGGTTTAGTTGAGTGTTTTGTAGGAAGTCTGTGTCTGTTTGAAATTACTGGGAATGACTGAGACAGATTTAGCCAAAAGTGTAAACATAAAAAATGTTTCTTTATGTGTTGTGATATTGGCTGTAAAATTTTAGGATTTTTGGATAATTACATCTCAGTGGAGAGTGTATTTTCTCAGGTTTGTTCGGTTGGATTTTGGGGCAATAAGTCTGGGTGACCTTTAGAGAGTCACCATAGTCTGTGTGTTGGTCTTAGTGATTTAAATTTTGTCTATGTTGTGCCTCTACATGTTAATTTTAAGTGGCAAAAATAATTAGTAAGTTTGGATATTTGTAGCTCATTTGCGAGTTGGTTAAGGGTAAGTTGACCAGGAAAGGTTTCAACTTAGCGAAGTCTTGGTATGGCGAGTCAGCAAAATGCGAAGTGGCATTTTGCGAGCTGGCAACTCGAAGTGGCGAAGTGGCGAGGTGAGATTGCCGAAGTGGCAATTGGCGAAGAAGCATATGCGAAGTAGCATGTGCGAAGAGGATTTGGCGAAGAGGAAAGGCGAAGAGGATCTGGCAAACAGGAAAGACGAAGAGGATTTGGCGAAGAGGATTTGGTGAAGAGGAAAGGTGAAGAGGATTTGGCGAAGATAAAAGGTGAGGTGGCATTATGCGAAGAGGGAATGTGCGAAGTGGCAGTTCGCGAAGAAGAGTTTGGCGAAGTGGGAGATAGGTGAAGCGAAGAGGCGAAAAAGTGAAGAGGCGAAGAAGCATTGCCGAGGTGGCATATGCGAGGAAGAGTTCGCGAAGAGAGTCTGGCGAGGTGACATATGCGAGCTGGATTAGCGAAGTGGTATTGCCAGATCAGTTTGGCGAGCTGGGAAGTGTGAGCTGGGAAATACGAGGTGGATTGGCGAGCTGGCAAACGTGTTTTCTGGGGTAGTGGTCTATTTAACCCCAGAAACCCAATAACGTTTTCACGATTTTTCCTTCCTTCTTTCTTCGTTAAATTCAGTCTTTTCTCAGATTAGTCTCATTTTATTTTCTAAGGCATTAATACTCAAATTAATGCATTAGAACTCTAGATTAGCATATTTTAAGGCAGAAATTGTTAGATTTAAGCAAGATATTTCGGTGGAGCAGTTTTTGGAGAAATAAGATAAATTTCTTCAAATTTCATTTTTCTTTAGATTTATTTAAGTTTATGGGTTAGAATAATTAATATTGGGTAAATAGAATTTATTGCAAGTAATCTGAAGTCATTAATAGTAATTAATGTGGGAGAAATCATAATTTTAGGACTGTCATGAATAGTGGCATAAACAATAAATTCGAATTAAATGCAGATTTTTCTTTAAGAGATAATTAAATTGATGTTAGAAATTAAGAATAGAACCACTAAAATAATTAAATATTTAGAGATCATATGGAATATTATTGACTTAGAGAAAACCCTAATTTTGAATATTTGGAGAATTTTTCTTAGGAAGAGAAAATCAAAGAAATTGAGGAGTTTGGAGTTGAGTAAATTACTGAAAGGAATTCAAGGATAAATCTGTATTGAGGTAAGTATGAACATTGCATTTGTTATTTCTTATGATATGACCAAATGTTCTAAAGGTGAACCCATATGATTCTTGTATACTTGATTATATACTATCGAAATATTTATTTAACAGTTTCTGGTATTCCTAAAATGAAATTCACCATTTGTTCTTGAGATTTCCATGTGTATATACATTGTAAGTGACTTGGTCAATTTTCTTGGATCAAGTTCTCATGATTTCTACTTGTTTATTACTTGTTAAATCGATTGAAATTATGATATATGTTAATGGTCTTGTGACCAATATGTTCTTGTGATATGGAACTATATGACCCTATGGATAGAACGCTCTTCCCAATGAGAGTAAATTCATTGGT